>JZLH01S0069383.1:850-11889 GCA_001188425.1 Eucidaris tribuloides
CCTGCATTTGATAATGTCTCCGCCTTGGAGAAGAAAGGGGAAAGAATATTCATTGTTATTTTCCAATAATAAGCCATTAGGACATCATTATAGAAAGACCCCTTCAACTCAAAATGCACGCGTGTACGTTGCAATACATTTGAGTAGGGAGGGTATTACTCGTTTATCCCACATACAGCGTGTTGCTATTGGGGCTAGTTTTCCGGAAGGAACCGGCTAATGAATTAGAAGTGCCCAATAGAAACAGACATTCGCCGCCATTAGCCGTCTTTTTAGCAGCTAAAGTTTAGCCGCTAATTATCCTTCTTTTTGTAGGATAATAGCGGCGAGAGATACCGTAAGATACCGTATCTGCCGGTGAGAAACCGGAAATCAACAAAACCTTGTGATCGGAATCAATGACCCCTGCCTGCTGCGCAGGTGGGTTCGATTGACCATAAATTTGACCTCGGTCGTCCCACAATACCTTATGGCAACCCAGGTCAACAAACTTTTAGCCGGCAATTTCAGGAACCCGGTACGATCGATCGATGTTTGCGAAAAATGCAATCCAATAGAATCACACTGCTCACCGCTATTAGCCGCTTAAACTTTAACCGAAATACGGTATGCTCAATAGAAACACGCTGATAGACTATTGTTCGGTGGTTTGGGGAAAATGTAACAAAACGGAGTTGATTAAGCTACTAGTACAACACACCCAGAACAGATATGCAAGACTAGTTCTTAATGTAGACAACACGACTACCAAGAAATTCTACTAAGTGGCTAATTAGAGCTCTGAATTTGTTGTAGTGTTTTAAAAATATGAAGAACATCTGTTTAGGTCAAACTTTTCTGCTTGAAGTATCTGTTTGTTAGCGGTTTATGTAACTTGAGCAAAACCATTTTGATCATTAAAACATGAAATATATGTAGGCCTACTCCGCGAGCGAGCGGTTGAGAAAATTAGGAAATTTTAAGTTGTAAAACTCGCTTTGTGGTCTATTCTGGCGCTAATTACAACTCGGATTTTTTTGTAGTGTTAAGAAGATGAAGAACATAAATATGACGGAAAAACTATTTTGCCCCATTCCTCGCGCGCATTGAAAGATCAAAACAGCGCCATTGACTACAAAACACTCCGAGAGCTCCGCAGGCCCCGCCGGAACAGACCTAGCTCTCGTTCATCCTGGTGTGTGCCACATCATGCGATAGTGCCGCTTGACTGGCCTATGGGATTTTGTTACACAATTACTACACGCGCAGGTAATCGTTGGCGTCACGTGATCTAAGCCACAAAATAAAAAAACACATCTGTGATTTAACGGCAAAAGAGTGCATGTCTTTCTTCTCCACTCACTTAAACATGATATCTTACATCACTGCGATAGATTATTTTTTTTTCTCTTTAAAATGGTATCGATCTGGCGATGATAGCCCCATGGGTTTGAAGTTTTTTCCAGTGGACCACTGACTGCGGCGAGGACTGACAAAAGTACCTGAATTTGTCTCCTCCGCGATAGGGAAGGCCCGTTTCGGAATATTTTCACCTAACTTTGAATTGAAAAGTGCAATATTTTCCTGGGTGAGGTAGACAAGTGAAATTTAATACTTGAATTGTATGGGAAAATATCAAAGAATAAACAATGCCGGCCAGATCCCATATAAACGCACTAAGTTTTCGAAAAGGAAAAATTTTTTTTTTTCCGGGGCCAGGAATACGAGTACACGATTACTGGATTCAAGCGGCAAATTCCCGTGTTTCAAGAGTGCGGTTGCGGAAGCCCGTGGAGCAGATGCGCGCTAGTTTTCCATACGTAGCTCAAACGGATCCATACGAATCAATGAGCAAACACTTTAAAGAGGGCAGAGGTGATAATACATCTAGTTTCGTTAGAAATTACAGTCATGTTCACAGTCATGATGCACACTGCGAATACGCGAAGTTCTGTTAAAGAAAAAGGGGCATTCTTCTCCTAAAGAAGTGATTTTCTTAGATCTCGAGGAAGAGAAGAAACGCCGACCGTCGGAAAGTTCCCTCACGAAAGACACTTTTTTATCGCTTGAAGAGCACATAAAAAACCCCATGTTTTCAAGGAAAAGGTAGAGAGGGACCGATTTTTGCCATCCCCAAGGGCACTAAGGTGAGAGGCCAAATGCTCCCTTTTAGGTACGTAATGTGCCTTTTCGTTGAAAGTATTCTCTTAAGTCTACGATATGAGTCAGGGGCAAAAATACATAGAATAAACAATAACAAAAATAAAGAAAATCACCTTCAGTGACGACTGTGCTTATTTCAAAAAGGTTCCACTTCACTCAGTGTGGATACAAACCAAAAGAAGGCACATTTAACTTAGAAAAATGGCATTATTTGCCTTTAAGTGAAATAGAGAGGGTAGTGGAGCAAACAGTAGGAGGGCCTAATTTGACTACCCCATGAGGGCATTAAGATGAGATGCAATACCCTTTTTCTGCACAAAATGTTCATTGAACATATTTTACCCAATTATGTCTTCTCTGTACTGAATACATGTACGTGTCCCGTCAAGGGCAAACAAGAAAGAAATTGAATGAAACTTGAAGAAGATATAACATAATAATAAAGGAGAATCACACTCGACAAACATGAGTAGATTGAAAAAAGGCACATTTCATTTTGAAGGCATTTTCCTATTCCGAAAGATTGGGGGGGGGGGGGCAGTGCCTGGCCCCCCCGTTTCCGCGCCCTGCTTACAGCGTTAGTTTAAAAAAATGTCTCTCTCTCTCTTATTCAACGCCTCTTTTATAAAAAAAAAAAAACATATGCAAACATATAAATATAAACATAAAAACATATAACCTAATTAATCTAAAGGCCCACTGCAAAATGAAGCTGCTGCACTAGTGAAGCTTTGTTTATGGTTTGTCGGTCTCCTGCATACTTTCCGTTACTTTATAAACTACAAGTACATATTATTTATATCAAATTTGTTTTATCATGTTGTAAAATTAAGATACTGCCTTGGCTCTGATATTACCGTATAGTGTAATATGAAACGTAATGTTATGTTTTTGTTTTGTCATTTTGTTTTGTTTGTAATTATTGTATTCGAAAAAAAAAATACAGAGATAAACAAATCAAAATCTACAATCAAATAAAGCAAATACCACAGGTGGAAGCCTTTATTGCGGGTTGGTGTACATGCATTTATCAATCTATTCTGACTTTTATTCACAAACGCATAATTTTAAATACCAATCGTGACTTCATTTGAAACAAGTGAATCCACGACTTTTGTGCGATGGACACAAGTAATCGTACGATTACCTACCATTTATCGTAATTGATCGCACGAATACCTGCCACTAGTCGCAGCTATTCGCACGTTTATGTGCCATTAGCCGTAGGTAATCGCCCATTTGCCCACCACTTGCCGCAGGTGATCGCACGACTGGCTGCGACTTGTCTCAGGTGAACGTGTCTAGTGGTGCGATTAGTGGCAGGTATTCGTGCGATTACGTAAGTGGCAAACAGGTCGCACAAGTGTGACCAAACAGCACGAATCGTGCGAGAAAAGGTGCCTTTACACGTGCACGAATTTTGATTCCGCATCACCCCGCACAACCATATATAGGCTTATTCCATATCTTCGCCTTACATGTACGTACTGATAGAATGATGTAAAAGATCACAATATTTTGATTTCATGTGAAATAAGCCAATGGTTATCACGTTACAAGCAATTTACTACTAACGCCCTTCTGCTTAGAGCATTTGCTAACGACCTTCTGCCAGCCTTTGTGCCCTTTATTTCTAGGATTATCTAGCAGATGCAATGTGAGTGATGATTGATCTTTAATGAGTCTGTGGTATTTCTCTCTCGTTTACCAGTTAACAGAGCGATGCTTGAAGAGGTCATGTCCGAAATTATGGCGTTAAATTCAGCAATACGCTTTGAAGAAAGTGCGGGTGACTCGTGCGATGTACGCGACCCCGACAATCATTATCTGGCATTCAAGTCCACGTTGTCCGGGTAAATATCACAAGTCATAATTTGGATAACTTTGAGGAACGAGTGCAGTCAAGATGATTTGATGAGTGCAAATGAGAAGGCCCTGCGATGTGGCAAGTCGTGACCAAATATTCAATTTATATATTACAATTTGTAACCACCCATCATTCTCATTGGCTGCCCGGGTGGGGGCCTGGTGGTCCATAATTATGTTAGAGCTCCTGTCCTTCGAAATGTCGTTGAACGGGCGGCAAGAGACTACCGGGATTCATCAGGGTGGAGCTGGAAATTGTAAAGGGTGGTACAAGTACTCCATAAGTATTTTATGATTTTATTATTATTATTTTATTTTTATTATTATTATTGTTATTATTATTATTATTATTATTATTATTATTATTATTGTTATTATTATTATTATTATTATTATTATTATTATTATTATTATTATTATTATTATTATCATCATCATCATTAGTAGTAGTAGTAGTAGTAATAGTATATTTTGGATATAATTTGGACATTGTTTATAGGCTCGATGACATATGGCCAGTGTTGTAGTGCTCAAACTTGTAACTCATACTAGAGTACTACTCGAGTACCATTTTCAGAGTAATCGTACTTGAACTCGTACTCGAACAACGATATACTCAATCGCTCTTTGTACTCAGCAGTTCTTGGTACTCGGAGAAAAGTACTCGACTACAATAATGCAACATTGGTCTAACGGAAGATTCCTGTGGTATTGCCTCAAATCAGTCTCTATTTTCAAAAATAAGCTGAGGACCTAACAATTTTGGTGAAAAGTACTGTGATTGGATAATTCCTGGATGGAAACTTTGAGTCTTAAAGTGCCACTCCCCCCCCCCAAAAAAAGGAAACTACTATGCGGCTCTCGTGCTCCCAATCCTTAAGCAAACTTATGTGCCAAGGATACATTATTTACCATATTTAATGTTTCAGTCAATAAAGGGGCCAGGAGCTTGTATTTGACAAGTAGTCAACACCAGCGTACAGTGTTTCGCTAGATAGTTGTCTTTGTCTTTATCTTCGATGCTGTGTCACACGTACTAGCCCTTTGAAAATCTGAAGAAAAAACAAATCCAACCAACCCACTCATCCGCAAATAAATTTTTCGATATTATGTTCTAATCTTCGATTTCCTGTGGATTTTGATAATTATATGGCATATGAATTGAATTTTACTTAAATCGATCTGAAAAAGTTTTCTAATGTTATGTCAGACCTTTATTACGGCATGACTATTTTATGGGGTTATAGACACTCTTACCAATAAAGCGTCAATAATTTTAGCGTTCTTTCAATACATTTAAGAGTTTTCCCAAGTGGAGGATCATCATTTTGTATACCCTTCATTGAAATCGGGCAACTACAGCGCATGGTCCTGGGAAGCGGGGTTGCTGGGGGTGCTGCAGCACTCCCAGAAATTTTTTCAGGGGGTGCATAGCAAAAGTCTATTTTTGTTTATTTTTGTTCAAATTTGGCCGCTGAGCGACTTTTCAGCTGTTGATTTGGCCGCGAAAATTTTCCGCCGTATGGTGCACTTCGGTCAACCGATTATAGGACATCTACCTCTGGACATCTGCCCCTGAACAATCATCCCGCAAGGACAATAAACCCTTTAGCACAATTACCCCCGGATAATTACCCCAATGTCCATTACCCCCAGGCCAACTACCCCAGTATAATAACCCCAGAACAATAAGAGGACAATAATAAGTCCTTTTGGTAATTGCCCAAGGGATGATTATCCGAGTGGTAATTGCCCCGGGGGTAATTGTTCTGGGGTTAATTATCATGAGGGTAATTGACCGGGGGGGGGGGGTTATTTGTGTAAGCAGTTTGTATCATCTTTTTTCTACACGCATGGAAACCATAATTATTTTGCATATTTAGTGACACAATTAAGTAAAATTTTCTTTGCAGTTGTTGGTCGTACATCGGTTATCTGACATCCGACAATTATGCTATTCAAGATGTCAGCCTTAGCACAGCAAGTAATTGCATGAAGGTGAATATTAATTCAGGTTTTTTTGTTCATAAATGTATATATAGTAATGTATTGGAAAATCATCTCTAGGAACATATTTTATTTGATTTACACGCCCGTTAACACATGGTTTTTGTTTATTTCTCATGGAAATGCTTACCTGCTATGATAATTGTTATGCATGCTGTCAAGTTCTACAGCGTGTTTACTGCAGGATTTAAGAAACCACCACCACCCACCACCACCACAACCCACAACCAAACACAACAACACCCAAAGTAATGCTTCATGTTTGTTAGTGCTCAAGTTCTTTCTCATAAGATTGAAATGTTAATGTTGATGATGAATGCTTTAAAAAGTGGGTAAAAAAATGTTGACAAAATGCTTCAATTATTGTGTCTTTCCTACACAAATTCTATGCAATAAGGAGAACGGCTTGATTACACTGTACAAGTACTAAACACTTTTACAAACACTTTTCTGTAACACTTTATAAACACGCATGCTTATCTGGAAATCATAAACGAATTTAGTTAGAAATTTTGTGTATATATACAGACTGTATCACCTATATGATATCAATATCGTGTATATTTCTGAAACACTTCAAAAACACTTGAACACGTTTCATGAACACCTTTAAATAAATAAAAAATGTTTCTTGACGCGTTTATGATTTTTTAGACCTAAACTCTTGAACGTGTTTATGATTTCATATCAAAAGTGTTCAGTGTAGTATATCAGGGTAGTGGGTTCAAGCCCAGCTACTGCCCGGCACGAATGCCCTTCAGCAAGGCATTTTTATCCACACCGCTGCTCTCTACCCAGGTGTATGAATGGGTACCCGGTAGGATGGGAATGCTTATGTTGAATGATTAGCATGTGCGCGCCTATAAAATGGCGACAGGCTGGAATGCTCCCTACGGAGTGGAGAGTGAGCACTATAAGTGCTGGATTGAATTAATGTATCCAGTGACCGGGGTAATAATAAGTGTAAGCGCTATGATACTGTGTGGATAGCGCACTATAAGAACCTATTATTATTATTATTATTATATTCAACAGGAATTCATGATTTATTTCCATTTTTGCAGAAAGGGACAATGAGTCACGAGATACTACACGCTCTCTGCTTCATCCACGAGCAGCAATTGCCGGACAGAGATGAACATGTGAAAATCATCACTGGTGATATCAAACCCGGTAAAGAGGAGCAGTTTGCCATTATGACTTTGGCTCATTCACGATGCTCATTTCAAGTGTGTTCGATCATGATGTATGGAGCTCAAGTAAGTTGTGCAGCAGTTTTGTGTTGGCTTCATTATGTATGTTCCCCACATCTCCGCTCACCACACTATACAGTGTGTCCCCCCCAAAATGGTCCAATTGGGAGAAAATTATTTAAGGTAATTTCTTTTCTCAAGAGGTATGTGTATTTGGTATCATATTAAAGCAGAATAAGTTTTCTTTCTGATAAAGTCAATTTCATTTAATTCACTTTTATAAATCAAAAGTTATGATTACTTTTGTACAGTCAGGCAAAATCGTGTTTGTCCCACTTTTCCTGTTGATGGTGAAAATCAACAATGACACTTCTAAACATAATGTGTTAATTACAATGAATATCAAAACTAATTAACAACTTAAATTACGAAAGCAATAATAAAAGAACCCACAGAAACATTTATTCTTGATAAAATATGTTATACTTAGTGGTTCTTGATGTTAAAAGTCCATAAACTCCTTAGGTGTTAGGAGAAAAGCAAGGCCGCCGCTGTGCAGCCATCCCGTTATTGAACATTCACACTGTTTTCATGTTGCACCGCACATGTACATCTCCTTTGTTTCTGTAGGGTTTACTCTTTCTTATGGAAATAATAGAACAAAAACAGCCTCAAAGTGTTTGAAATATGTTTGTAATGATCACTGAACCATTTTACGATAATTCCCACGCCTTTTAATGGTTTCTTTGTCAAAAGATAGTTTAAACAACGTGCAAGATCTACATACATAGTAAAAGTGTATAGTGGGACAAAAGCGATTTTGCGTCATTGCAGAAAATTGAATATATCTCAAGTTTGACGCAACCAAATCAAATGATATAAATTACACTGAAAAGTATGGTGTTTTAGCTTTATGACAATATCCAACTTGACTCGGTTGTATATGATTTTCATATATTAAAAAAATAATTTCCGATTGGACCATTTTTTCTGGGACACACTGTACAGTCTGTCGCAAAAAAATTGTCCAAGTGAAAATTACTTTTGATCATATGAAAATCATATACAACTTAGTCATGTTGGGTATTTTCTGCGATGACGCAGAATCGCGTTTGTCTTAGTGTACTGTATGTTTTTACATGTAGGGCCTACCGTACATGCAGGTTCTGCATATTGCTTAACAAAGAAACACACTGAGAGTGTGAAAATGTATTGTGCAATTGTTCAATTTAGCTGAACGAGCATATTTTTCAGGTTGTACATTTCTGATTTCCTATTAGGCCTATTTGTGGTACAAATAGGGGTACATAACTTTGACAAAAGGCCTAAATGAGATGTGCAGGTCATCATGACGTCACTGGTGTGAATTCAGTCTGGTAAACAGAAGACATGAACATGTGCAATATTATTTCAATGCCGAGTAGGGGTTAATTGGGTTAGTTTTTGTTCACTAAATAATCATTAATAAATATAGATAAAGACAAATGCATTTGTTATTTCTTTTATTATTGATTTTTGTAATTCATTTCTATGAGTTCTGTAAGCAACAATTCAGTTGTCATTATAACCAATACACAACAGTGGGACAAACGTGATTTTACCCTACTGCATAAATGTAATCATAACTTTTGACTTATAAAAGTAAAGTAATGGGATTAAGTTTAACAGAAAGAAAATTTATTGTGGTTTAATATGATACCAAATTCAAATACCCTTTGAAAATATTACATACCTTAAATATTTTTCTCCCGATTGAGACATACTGTAGCCTATATTAACATACAAAAATATATACATGCTTTTAGGAGATGGTACATGATTATGGTTTATATTTTTACTTGTATATATAAATGATCTTTATACTTTTATTTATAAATTGTAGATTTATTTTATTAAATTATTGTTATTATTATTATTATTATCATTATTATTATTATTATTATTATTATTATTGTTAGGTATATAGGCCTATATATATAAAATAATATAAAATAAAATTGTCATACAATGTTATTAAATTGAGTTCAAATCAGAGATATTCAAAATTGGAACAACTTGGGTAGTAAACGTTTCGTCAAAGTCCTGGGAAGATGAACGTTTTATCAAATAGGGGTTAGACATTGAGCAAAATCTGAAATTTACAGGTAGTTAAACCTGATTGATGACATCATACGCGTGCGCAGGGTAGGGGGTGTTTGGGGTGTTCAAAGCACCCCTCTTTTTTCCGGAAAATTCATGCATTTTTGTCAAGGGGGAGGGGTGTTTAAAATGTAAAATAACCTTGGAAACATGAAATGTTGATTTTTCTGTAGCAGACGGCAAAATCTAGTCGTGCATAGCGACTTTTCGGCTGGTGACGTGACTGAAATTTTTTTGGACCCGGGATATGGAGAAAACATTTTTTCGTCTATCCCCCCCCCCCCGGCAAAATCCTGCGTACGCACATGGATGACATCATACTCAAAACACCTCCGACAAGTTGTACACTATTCAGGTATATACCCCATATTCAATTTCAGTGTCACTTGATTTATAGTTTTGGATTTATTAAATATCAAACGTGTCGAATGGTCGATGTTAATGTAAACTGAGTCGACTACCAACGCGCCGATTTCACGTCTCTCGTCGCTTCAGGCTGACTGACTACAGTATTATGTGTGGTGCCCTGGATCAGCTTGTTGCTTGGGTAGTTTTTTGGGGGTGGCTGGTTCGTGTGTCTCCATTTTAATATGAAATCCGATCTTTTGTTGATTGCGTTTTTGTTGGTGATGATTCTGAATTTTTAGTCTAGGCAAAGATTGCATATATATTGGAAGGTCTCGGGAATTTCATAAACATTTCCGTCTAGGACTATTTAACATAACAAAATCAACACTCAGAGCTTTTTTTTTCCAAATTCATCGTGTCACTGACGGCAACCAGTGATAGCTTGATCGTTGTGTCGCTGCCCGGAAACCGTTCTGACATGTCTATAAAAGTATAGAAAGGTGTGAGAGAGACGCTGTGTTCTTTAAATGCAGAGGCCGTCATTAAATTAAAAAGAAATATAAATATATTGCAGATGATTTCAACTTTCTCAATAATCTCTTTCAAACCATGTGATGCACACATAATGGACATTTTACTGAGTTGCCTTCTTGGCATTATTATGTAAAACCGGGTATCGCCACTGCTGTAATTTTATTTGAAATCCCATATATTCTTGCGTGATGTTAAAGACACTATATAACACTGTGGAAGACCCGTTTAAAAAATTGTCAAACTTTGCTATCTGACATATCTGACAGTGTTTGAATGGACAATAAACACCCTGGAACACAAAAGTTTGGACAGTTGTGCTGTCACTAGTACAAAATTATGTGCAGAAACAAATTGACCCAATATTTCTATCTCAGCCGATAGGAAATTCTGCAACACAGCAGTCTATGGGGAAAAGCTGGAATGGTCTCTCAATGATTTTTACTTTTTTAAAGCACTTAATGATCGTTTTAGACTGCAATTTTTTCAGGGCTTCATTTTTAGACCGTATCAGAGACACTGGTAGCATGGGGAATCATGTAGCTCAGATTTTTTTTTTAAACTTGGAAACATTGTTATACAATTCCTTTAATCAGTCCTTTAATGTGGATATCTCTACAGTTCTTCTCCACCGGTGGAGATACAATAGAAACGAAGGATCCTGAAGAAAGAGGATCCATGGGACTTCAGAAAGACTTATCTGCCGGCGATGTTTGTAAACTGAGAGAACAGTATCCACAAGGTAGGTAGTAGTAGTATAGTAGTAATAAAAAAGCAGCATTAGTAGTAGTAGTTGGTGTAGTAGTAGTAGTT
>JZLH01S0069383.1:26778-39278 GCA_001188425.1 Eucidaris tribuloides
AATATATTTGTACCTTGACCGTTTGTTTAACCTGGAATTCACACTTTGTCGATCCATATGTATGAGATAGTAGTATTTATATCCCCTGAGCGTTCCTGACATATGAAACCTACATGATGTTCAGGCGCCCGCTCGTTTCGCTCGCTCGCGCATAAAAAATCCACTTTCATTTTGGCAGCAATGGTAGAAGTTACTGTTGCTTACAACAAAAGAATGGAGACCGTAGCAGGTTAAATTAAATAGATGAGCAAAACACTCGCCCCGCCACATTCTTGTTCACAAATATATTTCTTTAAATAAATAGTATAGATGAGCAAAACACTCGCCCCGGGACATTCGTGTTCACAAATAAATTTCTTTGAATAAATAGTTAGACAAATAAATGAATAAATAAATAGATAAATAAATAAATATAAATATATAGAGAGAGCCATCGCATCTATGTTTCGGATGGGGGGAGGGATGGCAAAAGTGAAAAAAGTTCAACAATTTTTCGCGCACAATTTACAGAATAACAAGAATTTTCGCGGGCGAAAGCGTGCCGTAAAAATTGACAACAAATTTGTATGTTTAATAATAGTTTTATGCCATGTTTAATGGTTTTATAGTGTTTGCCAGTGCCTATTATATTTGCATATTATGTTTTTTTTAAATTCATGGGGGGGGGGGCAAAATCGATATGTTTGCCCCCTAGTCTTTTCCATTTGGGTGGGCGCGATAGCCCCCTTAACCCCCCGCCCCCCCCCGGATCGAGCCTATATATGCGAAATCGATTTGACCGTTGTCGGTACATTTTTTGGCGATGTCTTGCCCCCCGCCCCATACCAAAAAGCTGGCTACGCTATCTGCCATAGAATCACGTCTTTTCTATGCGTATTTTCACAAACTTCCTATCGTGGGAGCGGGTATCCCCCTTCCACACCCCGATCGCTTCGTTTCTTACGAAGTATGACCCCAATTACAGGTTTTCACATACTTCCTCTACATCTTTTAGAAAAATTGACTACAATAATTATTCCTAATGATTTGCAGAAAGTATACCTTTAAATATGTATTTACCATGCCTAGAATCACGTCTTTTCTATGCGCATTTTCAAAAAGTTCCTACGCTCCTTTGCATGTTTCCGTCAAGCCCCCAGTAGCCCCCTAAAATTTCTGCTCTAGAACCGCACCTGCCCACACCCTCCCCAGCTCTGTCGCTTCGCTCCCTCGCCGAGGATCTCACACTGTTTCATAAATGTGCCCCCATCAAGATTTTGCCCCTCCAAAACTATAAGTGTTCCGGCGCGTCTGTATGTCGTCTATTTATTTCTCCGTACAAGACCAACCGCCGTGTAAAACAAAAACTGCTGGCCCACCTTTTTTGATAATATATGTATATGATTATATTTCATTTTTCTGAACAGGAATTGCGACGATGTCAAACCAAGCCAGACCATGACCACCGAGTCAAACTTCTTCTACTTGATCTTCAAATCTGATGATTGGTACAATTACAAGGGCTTCGAGCTTACTGTCACTGCTATATAGTGCCACCAAATAACTGACCGAAACAACTGGTATTGTAGTGTTAACTTTGAACCTGTGATCGAATCGCATCTTAGGAAGTTACTACAGTGGTATATTAAGGTCCATGTAATTCGTGAGTATTTTGATTTACTCATCGTTAACAGAGATGATTTTACACAGAGTTGAGTAAACTGAACATAATCTAATGACCGCACTCTTGTGATAGATGGTGGAAAAGGCTAAGTCTGCTAAATATCAATTAAAATCCCAAAGTGTGGTATTGTGCAAAACACAGGAACGCAAGAAGCTAGAAAACCAATGGGATTTTTTTTTTAATGAGCTTCTTTAATTTTAGTTGTATCCGTACTCTTTGCCAACGGACTTCAATTATGATACTATCCCCAGATACAACAATAACCAAATAGAGAATTGATAGTACAAGGAAATTTATTGAAGTCTGGTTCAAAATCCCTCCTTACCGTATTTGTTCCACTTGTTAATGATCAGTGATGAGCCTAAGTTCATGTCGAAACTTCAGGCTAAATGGGTCGTGTTAAACATTGATGTATTTTGCAGTCTCCATGCATACGGTATCTGCAATGCATTTCTGGGGCGGGGTGGGGAAGGGAGTTGGGGATTGGGGTGGACTTATATCGACGGATGATAAAGATATATTTCTATCATAATAATTCAAACCAAATTCACAGGTTCTAAGGTAACATTGTATGATCACTGCGATTGGCTGACTAAACGCTTATAGCTTGTAGGACGCATTTTCATCAGTAACTGACGTGGTACATAATACTTCTTGAGTGGACTACACTATTGCATCCATAAACATTTAAACTTTTACTGTATTATTCATTAATAAACTTGCTCCATGGTAATTCTTATTGTGGCATAAGTAAGGAATCGTTCTACGCTTCTCTTCTTACATAATCTGTACTTGACGAACGGATGATTACATTTCGTTCATTTTATTTTGGGTTTCATGGTTAGTGTGGACGTTATGACAAACTTAGATAATCATTGTCAATTAATAAAAAATTATATAGATGTGTTATTTATGCTTTCACACCTTCTGTTATATGTTTAATGTATATATTGAGCGTTGATCGCACAAAAAGTAAAATTTTGAGCAAATTTCCCCTTATTCTTTTTCGGGATGTTGGTGCCAAAACTTCGAAGTGAAAATACCTTAGTATTCGCTTTTGGCCGTGCAGTACTGTCAGGCGTTCAAATGAGATGGAAAGTCTCGTCATGTGCCTATGCAAATGCCGTTAACTGTATGTCATGTGTCTACGCAAAGGCCGCTAATATCATACCTAATGGATGCAGTTAACGATTTTTGTAAAGGCATATGATATACAGTTAACGGCCTTTGTGTAGGCACACGACGGTCTTTTCGTCTAGGAGGACACTGAAAAGGACGCGACAAGCTACCGCGCGGTGATTGGATGAAGCTTAGCATGTGACAGGGTGAGGATCCAGTGAATGAAGTGAATTAGAATTGGCGCCAATTCAAATTTAAACAGAAAATAAAGGTTCGCACGAGTTAGTTTGTTTTCACCAGCAAAACCAGTGATTGGTGAAATTCCGAGATCTGCTGACGACTCGAAATGGACTGCAAGAACTGCGTGTTTGGCAAAGCCTGCAGGTATTGTATGAAACAAACAAGAAACAAAATGTCATATTTCATTCATTCATTTTGTTGCGCCCTATTCAGCGTTCTCTGATGCTTCACCTTTCTAACTCAGAGAGAAGCCTGCAGCTGTTTGACCATTTTCAATAAAGATTTGATTATATGTTGCACACTCTGAAAAAAGGGATAGGTCAAAATAACACAGGTTTGGAGATGTGTCCGACCGATGTTTTGTTCCAAATCGAACTATTTCAGTCAAAATTATCGAATTATTGGTTAGAAATCATCAAAATATTGGTTAGTTTTTACCAGTTTTTTTTCAGTCGGGCACGTAATCCTCCAATTTATTTGTTATTTTGATCAATTCCTTTAATAGTTTAACAATTTGTAATTATAACAGTTTGTTGCTATTATTAATTATGCTTCTTTGGAATCGATATATGGAGACTTGAATTTCATTTTCTTAACTGAACGTGTTACCATTATTTGAAGAGAAGACGATCGTCTCGAAATAATGACAAGATGTGATGATGTAGGCTGTCATCAGAGATCGCATCTTAAGACAAGAAACCTTGCAGCGTATAAACGGAAATCGGTTTTCAGCGTATATACCATCGCTGAATTAATGACGTCATCTGGTTAACACTCGTTTAATATCAACCCGCCTAGTGCCAGCCTCATATAAGATTGTGTTCGAAGAAACGCAGTTTTTGATGTTCTATAAAAATCTAGAGATCGTTCAGCTGGAAATACCCACCTAACCCTAACCCTAACCCATGGATACCCATATAGAAGACCCTATATCTTGAGTGAATTAGGGCACTCTGACTGAAATGATTCGACTCTTAAAAACGTGAAATAAGTACTTACGATTGACCTAACTCATGCAGTAACATGCACGTTCAATTAAAATAATGGAATTTCCGTATTTCTCAATTCTTGTAAATCTGTTGTGTGTGAACTATGCTCTCGCTTTCGACTGCTTTATTAAATTTAGACCTGCAAAGCACATTGGTCTTGTTATGTGCCTTTATTTTATTCATACGGAGTGATTTGTAGTAATTGAATTGGAATTGGAATTGAAATCTATTTTCTTGACATAAACAAAATACAAAATAAGCATTTAGTAATAAACAATGACATAATTATATTTACATAATTGATACAATGATTATAAACATTTGTCATATCAAAGAATGTAGTCACATAAACGTATTTATAGAATATTTGTTTTCATAATTTCCATTAAGAAATCATACAACAGAAAATATATGTCATGCTAAACTAATCACATTAGACTAAACATAAACATATTTCAATAAAAAATTACCCCCCCCCGACAAAAAAAAACGATTCATATATTTCCTCGCATTGAAATATTCATTTTTCCATTATGAAAAATATGATATAATAACGATATCAATACATACAATTCTGCGATTTGAATGTATTCATATTCAGTTTGTGTAGACTCAACATAAATATACAAACATAAAAACACAAACACATACATTCCTGCACGCACGCACGCACGTACACATATACACACGCCTAGCACCCACGCACATAAATTTACATATGAATGTGTGTTTGCATGTGTATGTGTATATAAATGTATGTGTGTGTGTGTGTGCGTGTGTGTGTATGCGTGTATGTGTGCGTGTGCGTGTATGCGTGTGTGTGCGTGTGTTGTGTGTGTGTGTTTGTGTGTGTGTGTGTGTGTGTGTGTGTGTGTGTGTGTGTGTGTGTGTGTGTGTGTGTGTGTGTGTGTGTGTGTGTGTGTGTGTGTGTGTGTGTGTGTGTGTGTGTGTGTGTGTGTGTGTGTGTGTGTATGTGTGTGTGTGTTTGTGTGCGTTTCGAAGCATCATTGTTGTATCTCCCAAGCTTGGCAGAATAAAATAACGATTGGATACAAGAGTTTATATTCCTGCATAAATAATAAAAGAGAGAAAGAAAGTACGTATTTTTTTATTTCTTGACTTCTCAATGAATGAATTGATTGAATCATCCACTTGAGGGTGTCGATAATTATGGTGCCAAGTCTTACTTTTGTGAATAATGTATATAATTTGCATTTTCATTACGCTTACTGACAAAGTTTTCTTTTTAAAAGAGTGACAAAATATTACTTATCAAAAATTTGATGTGTTTTAAAAGCACGGATTTTTAAAAATATATATTCATAAAATAACCTCGACGAATATTGCCGTATCGAAATTGTGACTTTAGAAAAGAAGGAAAGCAAATCCGTCCCCTCCCGTTGGAGACGATTTGATTTTGGTATAACATGTATTTTCCGTTCAGCATAGTCCGAGGTTATCTTGTACTTAGTCCTCGACGGGTTAAATATGAAGGAGAGAGTGGGTTTGATCTGACAAATACGCTGTTATTTATACCATTACAGATGAACCATATCGGAGAAGGGGGAGGGAAGCTGATATTACTTGGGAGTAACCAAAGCAGTTGGGTTCGTGGAGAAGTGGATGCACAAACCACTACTTCAATCAAACGCCCTCTTTTGGTCACTGTCGATATTTCCCGATATAAGGGAGCGACCTGTGCAAAGTAATCATAACCGTAGGAGGTCGTACGTAAGTAAGCACTGGCGTATTCACAGTATGAAATCGAGGTACGATTAATTAGAGTTCCTGTTATGCGGTCGATGCAGTTGTGGATAATGATTTCGAGGAATCGTGTCTAACCGTAAACCTTTAGCAATGGGAGAGGTAGAGCAACAACTAAATGACGCCACTGGTGGCTACAATAAACGGCCATCTAGAAAGTCCGTACAAGAACTCTTGGACATCGTGCAACAACAGCAACAGCATCATACACCACGCTTGACTTCGACGCAAGGAGATATTGGAGGCTCCAAAAACAAAAATCCACTTCCCGCCATAAAGGCGAGTCACCTTCTAACCAAACCGACACAAAACAGCTCCTCAGACGATAATTCCGGAGATGATCTTTGTTCGATGCACTCGGAAACTCCATCATTACGCAAAGGTGAATTGCCGTGTTCCTCTGATCGACTTTATTATCATGGACAGAGCTCCGGATTGTTGAGTAACGGGACCATCAAAAAGATGGGTTTGACCGGAGATAAACCGAGTCCACAGATTCACAGGGAAGGAACGCTTCATCATCTGCCTCCGTTATCGCCAGCTAGTGAAAATGTATTTCACCCTGATCAAAGCAAGCATCTTAACGCGACCAAACGAGCGACAACTCGCAACGCTAATCGACCAGGGACGCGAGGCCAAGTCAGACCATCGACTGGTTACGGCAGGCGAAATCGCTCCTTATCTTTTGACGAGTTGGAAGGCCAGGCCTCAACCCACTCCGCCGAATCGTATGAATATAAAGATGGTGGAGATTCAGAGATCCGAAGATTCGATAATTCGTTTTCATCAGATCAGGGACGACCTCGAACTGGATACGGGAGACGAATTCGATCGTCGAGTGACGTTTTAGTTGTTTCCCCTGGGAACCAGAATCTTAGCGGAAAAGACGAAAACGGATCTTCTGATGTATATCATGACAGAAAAACAACGTATTCTAAAACAAGTGATAATTCTTCACGGAATAATGAGATCAAAGCACTTTTGAACAGTGCAGAAAATTCCAAATCAACTGCCTCACATCACGACAGGGTAGAACTGCGACATTCGTATCCTACCGGTGATAGCGAACATTCATCTTACCCAGATCAAGGAAAAACGGTACTGTAGATGTAAATAGAAATGACAGACCCATCAGCCGACCAAGGAGTAGTAAGGGTCGCACTCGAAGATACGAACGAGTCGTGTCGAGACCGGAGTCTGGAATAGAAGATGACCCGGGCCTCATCATTTCTCGGCCGAGTGCGCCGACACCACCAAGCCCGTGTCTTGCCGATAGCGATGATGATGATGCTTTTGTTGATGGTGTATTTGCCGCCAACCACACGACGAGAATTCTGACCTTGTAATGGATAGACATGTTCAACCTCTTCAGTACCACCCAGTATCATACGCAAAGTCTAAGAAGTTTTGTTGCAATAGTATTGAGAGGGTTAAAATAATGTTTCATTTTTCCATCATATTGCTTTGTTACCAAAGATGAGTCAATGCTTCACTGTTAATTTAATCTGAAATAATTTTTAAAAGGGCATGCAGATAGAATCATTTATTACGTAAATGTAAAAATCCTCATGTATTTAAATTATAATTCAAATGACATGCATCAGTTCATTTTATTCATAAAAAATAATTTGTGATTATGACTAGAACAAATCGATAAAGTATACTTTTGGAGGTAGATACTGTTCCTGTAAAGACCTTGAGCATCTCTCGTGTACTGCAGTGCTTATTCTAACGTTTGGTTTACAGAATATGCCAAATGTACCGAATCAGACATTATGTGTATAAAAAATAGAATCTTTTAGTTTTCCATATCTGTAGTATGTAAACCAGAAACAAAGTATGTTTACACTGAAAATACGTAAAACAACCTGTAACCCATCGTAGATCAAGAAGTGTTGCTTGTTACCGAATAAAGAAAGGCTTATGATTACATGATATCAGAAAATGATGATAAGGAGCAATTATGATAATGTTTATAAGTAAATAGCATACTGAAACATATAACGCGAATACATTTGACATTTGTGTATTTCCACAGTCGAAATATTATCTTACATTTGATTAAATAGAAACGGCCTTAAACAAATGCCCCCTACATCACCGTTACGTATACACCTACTATGTACTTAACTGATTGCTTTTCTACAAGTGCTTTGCGGTCGTAGTGTTGGGTTTTAGTGATTTCTTGTTACCACAACAATGCCTAATCTGCCAATAACAGCCAACTTTCTCTTTTAACCACTGTGTAAACGACCACCTGAACGCTAATATTTGTTCATTCTTTGCGCGGCAGATCGAAGAAGGCTTATTGCGTTTTCGGCTAATTGTCATTGTGCCCTCACGCTGTCTTTATTAGCGGGGAATGACTTCTATGCAGACATTCAGATAATACATTACAAAACGGGAACGACAACATTCAAAGTTAGAGCAACTTTGGATAAACTGTTCGAAATTCTTAATGTTCATTCTCCTGAATTAAGTCAGAAAAAAAGTGACGAATCACTAATTAACCATAATATACCCGAATAGCAGGTAGGGGCCACTTGCACAAAAAACCGTCACATCTCCATTGCTATATTTGTCGCCGATGTCCAGGGGCGTAGGCTGGTTTTGGCATGGGGAGGTGCACATCTTGCGGAGGTGGAACTAACTTGGTGTGGGGAGGTGCACATCTTAGGGAGGTGGAACTAAAGTTGAGAAAATCAGGCGTTGAAAGCAGAAAAGGTGGTGAAAATTTATTTTTGCTTGCCAGGGGCGGAACTCCTTTGGCTCTGCGGGGAAAGGGGATGCACGTGCACCAGTTGCCATCCCCCCCCCCCAGCCTACGCCCTTGATGTCTGGAGATGTCAGGGAAAATAATTTGCCGTTCACGAAACCATGACATCTCCATCTATGATTATAGTCGAGAGTCAAAGTGATAGGCTAACATTGTGGAGCTCCAATTAAAAAAAAAATGGTCAAACTTTGATATCTGAGCTACATAGTAGTGTTCAAATGGACAAATAAACACCCTAGAATACAAAAGTTTGGAAAGTAAGACTGCCAATAGCTAGTTATGCACGAATAAACAATTGATACTCGGGGCGAGTACAAAATAGCCTAGGTATACACATAGTAAGTCTATGAGAAGAAATGGGCAGGTGAATCCGGTCAACTTACGATTTCCACTTTTTAAAGCACTAAATAATCATTTTGAAATACAATTTTTTTCAGGGCTTCATTTTTTATCAAAGACACTGGTAGCATGAGGAATCATGTAGCTCAGATTTTTTTTTAACTGTGGTAAATATTAGCCAGTACCTTCAACTATAGGCTTTGTCAAAACAGTATTTTGTAACGTGTTTTCCAGCGTCAACTGAAATTACGGACAAATATTTTATTGATATTAGAAATACCATTTTTTTTTTAAATCAACATAAGCCATCACGTCATAATTACAAAAAACAACAACAACAACACGCATAATAACTCTTAGATGTCAATAATCTAGTCAACTAGATAGCACATAATAAATAAAATAATTGCCTTACAAGGATACCGTATAAGTGCATTAATTATTTTTTTCAGCGTCATTGACTAAAGTGTTTATCTCCGATCTTTTGGGGGTCCACGTTTTTTTTTTTTTTTTTGTCATTCTGCTGTTCTTTCGTATTTTTTCCCAGGGTTGACACGATTTAAATCGCTTTGATTTAAATCGCGATTTAAATCACTATCTAAATCACCTCGAGTTTTTTTAAAAAATCACTGATTTAAATCACTCCCATAGACTGGTGTATTATAAAAAATTATAATACTTTAAAAAGGATTTTCAACTGGAAATCATGGCAAATTTGCACATTTAGACATTGAGAGGTACAGCAATATTCACATAAATACTGTCATAATTAAATTTCTACCACTACATATCCCCATAATCCTGCTGTTCAGTGAAATATGAAAGAAAATCATGATGATTTTTGTGAATGTTTATCACTAATGCTCCTGAAGACTTTTAGATTTGGAAAACAAAATGGATGTGCTGCATTACACTTTATTTTGTTAATTTTTATTTAAATCATTTTTTATATTTTGTTTTTCTAGAGCACCAATTTTATTCAACCTCGATAACTGATATGTAAAAGAAAATAATGATTGATGGAATAAAAGTTTCCTATAGGCAATTTCGAATTTGGAATATGAACATATATTTGGAACCTCTCAGGGGGAAAAAATCGATTTGAATTAAAAAAATCATGATTTGAATTTTTTTTAATCATTTTTTTTCTATAGCACCAATTGTATTCAACCTTGATAATGAATTTGTAAAAGGAAATAATAATTGATGGAATAAAAGTTTCCTATAGGCAATTTTGAATTCGGAATATGAACATATATTTGGAACCTCTCGGCGGAAAAAACAAAACAAAAAAAGATTTGTATTATAAAAATCATGATTTGAATTTTTTTTAAATCATTTTTTTTCTAAAGCACCAATTTTATACAACCTTGATAACTAATATGTACATGTAAAAGGAAATAATAATTGATGGAATAGCCTATTTTGAATACAGAGTGTGAACATATTTGGAACCTCTCGGGAAAAAAATCGAAAAAATTGATTAAAATTTAAAAAAAATCATGATTTATATTTTTGTATCATTTTTTTTATCTAAAGCACCAATTTTATTCAACCATGATAACTAGTATCTAAAAGGAAATAAAAATTGATGGAACAAAAGTTTCCAATAGCAAATTTTGAATTCTGAATATGAACATATTTAGTGCTTCTCTGGGAAAAAAATCAAGAAAATCTGATTTAACTAAAAAAAAATCGTGATTTAAATTTAAAAGAAATCGATGTTTTTGATTTTTTTTTTTAAAAATCACGATTTTTTTTCCCAACCCTGTTTATTCCAGTATCTGGTAATAAAATGTGAAAATGTTTAAGTTGTATAATACGAAAAAAAAAATCAATAACTGTCGTCTATTACAGTGATTTCTAACGTATATTTCTGCCATAGGGATAGCACGAGCCAAAAAGCTTCCATTTTTTGATAAATAACTAAAAGGTTAAAATGACGTCTCCAACCCGAAGTTTGCTATAAAAATAGTGTAAACAATTAGAAAAACACATCATCTGTTGTTCTTAACTTTTTATGTAGGTTTGATGTTGTTTACCGATATCTTGTGTGACAATGATATACTTTTGGAAAGATTGGTGAAAGAGATCGCCAAATTGCCAGATCCAGCAACGCTATACACTGGCTTTAGATACTGCAGATACGGTTTTAATCACACGTGAGAATGTATAAGCGTCAATCATATAAGGGATATTGTTTTCGTTTATAACCCTTATAGCGTGTCGCTGGCGCTATTTCTCTTTTGTGCTGCTTAAAGAAGTGTGAATAGTATTAAAAGCAAGTTAGTAATACAATTTGTTCTTTCATTTATAGACGAGGGACAGCCCTCACTAAATAACTCATAAAACTGATAGGGTTACATTGGATATTTTCCTACAAATTGAAGATTTTATTCGCAGATTTTGAAGTGATAAAAACGGTTCATTTCTACATTCTGTGTAATTGATTTAATAATAATAATAACGGCATTTTATAATGCACTAAAATCCAAATCTAAAATAGGTGCTCATTGCGCAGTTACATAAAATTACACAGGAGAACGTAACACATTTACAGTACCATGTAGCAATAAATAGGTGATAATCACAGTAAAAATGCATTTTTCATGAGGTGAGTTTTCAAGTTAGATTTAAATTGTGTTAAGGAGGTAGTCAATTTGATTTCTTCCGGTAGATTGTTCCACAATCGTGGTCCGGCAGATAAAAACGATCTTCTACCCAGGACCCTGGGAACGATTTTTTTTCCACCGGGGGTGCCGAGATATATATTTTCGCGGCCAAAAAAAATTTCAGCGTAAAGGTCGCTCAGCGGGGGGGGGGATGGGGGCGGTTCAGCGGAAAATTTCGCGGCCCCCTCCCCCCCCCCCCCCAACAAAAAAAAAATCACAAATTGTTCACGGCCAAATTTAAACAAAAATAGACATAAACGTCTTTTTGCAGGGGGTGCTGTAACACCCCCGGTACCCCCACTTTCCAGGGCCATGCTTTTACCCCATGATCTATTGACAACAGATTGAGTGTAAAGAAGTTTGTTACTGGAACGGAGAGGCCGGTTAAGTTGATGAAGTTTGAACAATTCAGTTAGTTTTTACTAACAGTTAGTGATTTACCTGAAATAAATCGCTTTATAAAACTAATTGTAACTTCAGAGATATTCACAACATTATGATAAAAGTTACATTGTTACATTGCAAAAACTGGGGTGTTAAATTTAACACCAAGGGTGTTGCACAATATGAATACCGGAAAAATGTTGATTTTTCAACACCCTTTGTGTTAAATCCAATGCTCTTGGTGTTTGAAGTAATTTGTTTGGTGTTAAAATTTCACACCACGTCTGGTATATATATTGTGCAACACCATGGGTGTTAAATTTAGCACCCCAGTTTTTGCAGTGTATGATAAAAGTTACATTGTTAGAAAGGGTATACTTTTATCTAAAATTTTTGTACGCACAATTTTTTTCTCCATCGTGCTTGTGTAGAAAGTTATTGCTGTTTGAAAATGAGATTTGCTCGGTGCGGCATTGTTAAAAAAAAATGCTTGACACGTTAATGAACACCTGAAATCAAAGGTGATCCACACTGTTAGATAATGGCAATTGATG
>JZLH01S0069383.1:44278-47955 GCA_001188425.1 Eucidaris tribuloides
GATTAGATGGTTATTGGTTGACGTTTGCTTTGCCACCTTGCTGACGCCATCGTGGTGTCACTAGAAATACGCCTGGATTCAAGGCGTCATTGTATAATGTTTTCAATTTTAAAAATCTGAGCTAGGGTTACAAAATTCCCGGGAATTTTCAGAGTGGAAAATTTCCACGGGAATTTTCGGAAATTTTCCGGAAATATTGGGAATTTTCGGCAACTTTCGGAAACTTTGCACATGTTCGTACATTGGAAATTTTAATCAAATTGATCATTCATCTAATATCAGAAATATCATGATATCAGAACATTTATACTCTAACATGAAGAAAGGAGATGTAGCAACGTAAAGTTAAACAGTGATGTCTGTTTATTTAGTTAAATCAAGAAAAAAAATGAACATTATTTGATCGTAATTTGGCGTTGTTTGCAATATGTACGTAATATCAGCTCAACCAGCCAAACTTCTGAAACACGCCCGCCTAATGTGATATTGTAATCCAACGCTTACATGTACTCAAACATTGTGTAAGTGGAATGTTTCACTGTATGCATTGCACATATTTTACATTACAATGTAGGATCACATAACCTAATTCAGACTACAGTGTACATCTCATCCACGCATGAGTAATGTGTGTGTGTTCTCTCATTTTGGCTGATTTATCCCTGTGAAATGCCCAAGCAAGCCAAAAGAGAGGTAAAAACTATTTTATTCCTGTGAAGAAGTGCTATGCAACAGAGTACTGATGAAATTTTCCAAAAATAAAATATTTTTTTCATTTAATATGATAAAAATGAAAAATTCCCAAAATTCCCAGCCCATCGAAAATTTCGGAAACTTTCCATGGAAAGTTTCCAAAATTCCCGGAAGTTTCCAACCCTTTTGTTACCCTAATCTGAGCTACACGATCCTTCATGCTACTCGTGTCTCCATAAAAAAAATCTGATCTACCCTCCCTTGCCAAAAGTATTGCAACGTACAGTGTAACGCATGTATTTTGAGTTGAAGTGGTCCTTCGATAATGATGTCCTTATGAAGTTATTATTGAAAGATAACAAATTATTTCAAATGAAGTCGATGAATATCCTTTCCCCTTTTTCCTCCAGAGCGGAGAGATGTTCCAGTGCAGGCGCACCCACGGCAGAGGGGCTGGAACACAAAATTTAACATTTTCGCCTGTCTAAAGGCGTGGGGTGTTTAATTTACTCTAGCATCTTAATTTGGTTTCATATTTTCCGTAAAACGGCTTTGGTGGTTGGGAAAGGCTTCAAACAAACAAAAACTGCCAATATGCTACTCCGAAGCGGTCTCAGAAAGAAACCCACACCCAGCGAAGAAGAAAGCGCCTCCTATCTTCATAAGACAGTGGTCAAGAGGATATGGCTACTAAAGGATGGTGGCCTTTGCCTCACATTACAGTAAATATTAGGATGTTCGCAATAATAAACCGCCTTTAGATTTGAGAAAGAATCGAAAAATTATAACTTAAAGAGGTCCTGTCTAAAATATGGGGCATATTCATCCTTACCACTGTCTTATGAAGATAGGAGGTGCTTCCTTCCTCGCTGGACGTGGTCTTCTTTCTGAGATCGCTTCAGAGTAACACATTGTAATTTTTTGTTTGTTGGAAGTCTTTCCAAACCATCAGTACCGTTTCACGGGAAATGTGAAACAGAATAACGATACTTGTGGTGACATGTAGGGAGGTGAAAAAAATGTTAAATTTTGTGTTCCAGTCCCTCTGCCGTGGGTGTGCCTGCATTGGATAAGGTCTCTGCCTTGGAGAAGAAAGGAGAAACAATATTCTTGACTTCATTTCAAATCATTTGTTATTTTTCAATAATAACTTAAATATTGGCTATCATTATAGAAAGACCCCTTTAACTGAAAATGCAATGCCTCGCGATTATACAACACACCTCTTCTGCTTACAGGTAAGCCAGTGGAAGCCGCTGCAGCGTTGATAGCCTGTTCGCAAGAAATCGAAAAAAAGTTGCCTTAATCTGTATTATAAACATTAAGATTAAAACCAACTTCTCTTTTATATTTCGGGTTTTCAGTGTTATATATTCATCAATACATCCGATGATTACTGTAATCATCTCCGAACTATATGGGGCAAGGGGGGGGGAGCAAAACTATTATGTTCCCCCATATTTTCTTTGGGGAGCAACTGTCCTCTTATGTCTCCTCGATTGGGGCGGCGCCACAGCCGGGAGGGGGGTAGGGGGTGCTTTGGCAGTCCCCTATCATTTTTGAATTACTGAAAATCAGGGAGTTATTAGTGTTTTTGGCAAATCCCCCCCCCCCCCACAATTTCCCGTCATAGACATACTGGGGCACCATTTGATCGATTTGTGTTTGGCCGCGGTTTGGCCGTGTGAACAGTTTCCGGCGGACTTGAGACGCTTTATTGATTGATTGATTGATTGATTGATTGATTGATTGATTGATTGATTGATTGATTGATTGATTGATTGATTGATCGATCGATCGATCGATTGATTGATTGATTGATTGATCCATGTATTTATTTATTTATTTATTTATTTATTTATAACATTTATTTATTTATTTATTTATAACATTTATTTATTTATTTATTTATTTATTTATTTGTTTATATATTGATTATTGCTTAGCGCGACGATGTGTGACTGCGAGCGGATATGCCCGTGAAATCCGCTTCTTCTTATTATTTTTGTTTATTTATTTTTGTTTATTTATTTCTTTATTCACTTATTTCTTTATTTATTTATTTATTTATTTATTTATTTATTTATTTATTTATTTATTTATTTATTTATTTATTTATCTATCTATTTATTTATTTTGCATTTCGCCTCGTAGTTTGGCCGTGTAACAGGATCCCGTCACCCCTCTCCCTAAGATTTTACCCTGGTGCTGCCCCTGTCCTGAATCGACGTCTCTGTTGTAAGCCTCTTGATTGCAAGTAAGTCAAAATACAATCTAATTTTTACACTATCGTGATACAGTTTGGACAAGGACACCACAGACAATCGTTAATCAGTAAAGTATTTCAAGGGCGTAGGCTGGGGGTGCACTGGGTGCACGTGCACCCCCCTCAGAGCCATAGGAGTTCCACCCTAATAGCAAAAAAGAAATTTGCACCACCTTTTTTTTGCTTTCAACGCCTGATTTTTTTAACTTTAGTTCCACCTCCTTAAGATGTGCACCTCCCTGTTCCACCTCCCCGAAATGTGCACCTTCCCATGCCCAAACCAGCCTACGCCCTTGTATTTTCTCGTTTCTTTAACAATGCTTCCGCGAAAAAAGCAATAATCTGAGCTGCATGGTCATACATGCCGTCAATATGTCACTGTTATGGTATAAATTAAGCCCTGGTTAGATTGCGCCATGATTAAAGTGATTACAAAGTGTGAAAACTTAATGAGTATAATTGGTTTTACAACACACGATTTTTACCTCCAAACTGACTAAGTTACTTTTAGTAGGAAATGTGTTTGAACCATTCACTCATTAGACTTTCACTTTGAGTTGAGCCAGAAGAATTTGCTTTTCTTCGAAATCTTCAATAACGTGAATTATACATTAACACAAATTACGGTGGTACGTAACCAGGTAACCAGTGGAGTTATGAGCCAAATCATTTGGAGGTCGAAAACGAACATACACACTCATATTTATCATAATTAATC
>JZLH01S0069387.1:31871-55514 GCA_001188425.1 Eucidaris tribuloides
GGTTGACCTGTCAAGTCATGCATGAGTGAGCACATATTATACCTCCTTTGGCACTTTTGGCACATATTACGCTTCGGTGAGCTCAATTTAAAAATTTCCACTCATTCTCAATTTTGAAATTGTAAAAAACCATTAAGTTAATTGCAATAATTGAAATCCGATATTTTTTTTTTAGCAAAATGTATCTTTACATGTTCTACGAACATAAGAGGTTGTAGCCATGTCATGGTTGAGTGAGCATACTTTAAATAAAGCAAAAAATGCCATTATTTACCATTATTTTGGCATAAGAGATGACTCCTGTGACTTTTGAAAAGTGGCATTTTCACCTTTAATGCATGCTCGCTCATGCATGACCTGACGGATCAATCACGTTTTCACACAGAAGTTGGTCAATGACTGTTGGGACACTCTTGCCAAATTAGTTTATACACAATTTGTAAACAAGTTATGGTATGTTGAAAAAGGGGGTAGTTACTTTTTTGTTGTGTGTATGTCTAATGCTTAGCACAAGTGTTACAGGATGATCATATCACAACTGGAATATGAATTAACGATGATCTGGAAAGTTTTTTTTTTAATATAGGTGGGTCTTGACATGGTGCAGAAAAATGTTGAAAAATGTATGAAAATATATGATGCATATTTTCACCAAATATTTAATAATTTGGTGATGTACAGACCAATAGGCATCAATAGAAGTCAACAGGCATTCTTGTTGAAGAGGCCTTTCATTCCTGTAAAGGTACCCAGTTTACAGCGTATGCGTAAATTTTGCTGCTCACAGACTCTATACAGATGGTGTACTAGGGTGAACCAAGCTGTTCTGCCCCCCCCCCCCCATCCTCAATAGTGCGTCGCGTGCTCGGGGACAGGGGTTGTATAGCAATGAAGCGCTGAAATCGTTCGCAATTCATGCAGGCACGCAAGTCATAATATTGCAGACGACAATAAACTGACTGTAGGTATGTGTAGCATGAATGTTCAACACACACGTAGCAAGCAAATTAATGTCAAATTGGAGCGTTGGGACATTGCAGAACGTGCACCTGTACATTGCACAAGCGTGGGGGGGGGGGTGTCTTGGTTGTCTCAGTCAATTCGAGTAATGAGTTAGGCAGACACATGCTGTTCATGATTTGTCATCGTTCTTGGGAGGTTATTAAACCGAACGGTAATGATGTTTTTGTGGTACTAGTATCTATTTGAGATTAACATATTGAATTTTACCATTTTTATAAACAACGAAATCACACCCAAATCACAGTAACATGTCATAGTCACATCACAAACAGTTGAGGTGACTAGACACATAACAGCTTAAAGCCCAAGTATAGTTTTGGTTAATGATGAAACAGAAATTCTTTGCAATTATGTTTTTAGATACACCTATACGATCTATCAATACCCTGTAAATTGTTCGCTCTGAAACTTTCCCAGTTTTGAGAAATCCCTCAAAATGTACAATCTCAGGGGAGGGGGCACTAGCGTACCTATGGGGGGGGGGCAGGAGGCACCCCGACGAGGAAGAAGGAACTGTTTCTTTTTGGGGGGGAGGGGGCTCGTCAGCTGATCTGGGAGGGGGACCATGTACCAAAAGGACCCCCCCCCCCCCTTGCAGAAAACTGTGACCCAAGAAATTTGAGTCAGTACCCCTAACCCACCCGAAATCAGGTTTTTCTGGACTTGTGGGACTTTTGGAGTCTGGCAGGGGAACGCTGCAACAAAAAAAATGTCTCCCCTGACGACGTACGGCAGGTACACCAATGATCTAAAAAATATCACACAACTTTGATTTCATGTGAAAAGAACCAATGGTTTTCAAGTTAGAGGCAATTTAGTGTTTAGGCCCTTCTGCCGGACAACCAACGCAGTAATCATTAATCATTAATCCCATTATGTAGAAATCAAGTTTGAAAAATACGCAGGTAAACTAAAGATCCAATTTCCTATCATTCATCATCGTTTATTTAAGTCAGTATCTTCCCTCTTATGAGCCGTCACTGCTTTCAGGCCATAATGACACTCCCTCCCTCCACTTTCTTGGCTTGACCATCCTCTTTTAGCCCAAATATCCTGTTTTCCCTCGTCACCATTTCTTTCCACGTAGTCCTTGGTCCTCTCCTTCTGATTGTGCCACCCACTTCAAGATCCAACACTCTTTTCACAGGCTCATCTTTTTCCCTTCTCAATACACTGACCCATCTATCTCAACATACTTCTCATTACCACTTCCACCAGTGTCGTCAAGACCCAAACTTTTCATGAGTTCACTTGTATTTTCAGAGATGCCACACGAAGCACTCAAAATTTCATGAAATTCATGTGCGAGAGTGGGGAGTTAACAAACCTGTGGAATAAACAAAGTATATCTAAGCTAATGGCTTCCTGGATAAGCCCCCCCCCCCCAATTTTGTTACAAATGCCTTCACAATCAAACAGAATTGCAAAAATAACAAAATTTACACTAAAAACCTTTTCCTCTTTAGGAAAAAAGCAGTAAATCCGCAAATGTCTGGAATTACCGGAAATTCTGAAGAAAAAAAAATTGTCCAGGAAAATCCAGAAATGCAGAAATTTTCGGAAATAAGACATTTCCGTTTCACGGCTCTTTTAGTTCTCCTTACAGCTAGAATTGAGGACAGCTCAGTGAACTTCATCCATCCTACACTGCATCTTCTCGCCACTGCAATCTTCCCCCACTGTTGATTGTAAACCCAAGGTAGTAAAACCTATCAAGTAACCCAACAGATTACATCCTCCGATGTGTATCATGACAACTTCCCCGAGGGATGACTCCCACTGACAAATCCCCCTGAGAACTGCCCCGGAGAACAACGCCCAACTCCCCCCAAAACTTGTATGGTTTAAAGCTGGAAACATTGTTAAACTCGTTTGGGGGAGTTATCTTCTGTGGGAGTTATCTTCTGTGGGAGTTGTCCTTGGGGGAGTCGTCCCCCGGGGTAGCAGTCCTCTGGGAAAGTTGTCTTTCAGGTTAGTTGTCCTCTGGCGAATTGTCAGGTAGTCCTAGAACCCATCGGGTCAGGTTTATGGGTAGTTGACACACGAACTCCACTGGCCAGGAATTACAAAACTCCCATTAATCAAGGACCGCAATGCTGCACTCTCATGTTTATGCACGGTTCAAATTCATGATACCACTACTTCCCTCATTAGTCACCCGTCGAACAATACAATTCTCTTCTCTACAATACTTGATGTTGCAGCACACAGCTACACTGAGATCCATTCCTATGAACTTCTGCAATCATAAACCTATTCTCATTCATTTGTAAGTGCTAATTTGGAAATACAGAAAAGTATTAACTCTTAACATGCCAAAGTCATAGAGATCTGCACTGAATAATATACAAAAAGTCCAAAGAGGTTAAACTCCTCTGGCATGTTAAGAGTTAAAATCCTGATCACCTTTGATACTTGATAGCAACAGGAGGTATACTGTCCCATTCAGATACTGCCAAAATACAAACAAGTAACATCTAATCTTGGCACGGCACTTCATCACCTTCGCAACGAACGACCACCGGTAACTCTACCACCACCCCCACTACCTCCACTACTACCACCACCACCTCGTTCACTGAGTTTCACAGCAGCAAAGAGAACAGCTCCTAGAATCAGTCCCTTCATCCCAAGCAGGAGCATGGCCAGTATAAATCCGACCGTCACGATAGGTTCTATGGTTTGAGTGCCAAACGTCCAGCGTGGCACGCCTGCATCCAGCAATTTTTGGTTCAGAACTTGAAAGATGGATACCTGCTGGCCACCTTCTCCTTCCTGAGCGGGGTTGTCGTCGTCGTCATGGCGAATCCGCCCCTGCATCAAATAAATTCGAGATCAGAAGAGATATTATACTTAGTTTTTTTTCATCCAGATACATTGCACACGTACAGTACATGCCACATGGCATAAGAAATGATAAAAATTTGGATGGGGCGGGGTGGGAATGCTGACAAGTTACAATCACAAACTTACATGGTTTATCTCCGTGGCCATGGTGCTACCTATGATTGCATTTCTAATCTGTTTTAAATGGACGGTTTTTCAAACCCTCGCCACTTTTCCGCATTGAGAGTGCCAGAGCATGTTGGTGCCCGCACCACCACTCACAAAAGTAAATGTGGAAGCTTCACTTGTGTGCGATTAATATTATCATTATACATGGTCAAAAATCTATTTCTGAGTGCATGGATCTTGAATATTTTAACTTCAATGAATAAATCAATAACAGCAAAATTGTGAGGACGGTCGAGTCTCGAGATTTTTATTTTGCTTGATGAGGTAGATCTGATCTCTACTAACTAACAGCTGAATTCTTACACACCATTGGTCTTCCGGGATTTCTCTCTTGACGCCTTGCAGCCTGAGCTCTCGGGTCATCGTCGGCTACCACCTCCCCGCTTGCAAGTACTCTCACCATAATAGATTGTATCCAGAATGTTCAACCTCAAAATGTACATCAACTCACAACTGCGGACGACCAACACAATTTTGAGTGTATGGGACTGGATGACTGAAGATCGAACAGTCACTCGGCTTAAATTTCTGTTTATTTGATCTAACGTTATATCCTCCAAACCGCCAACGTAGCTGTAGTATATAACTGGCTGATTATAATTGCTTGTCCCTATTACTATCGAAATCTTGGCCTGCTAAAGCCGTGATGAAATATAATTGTGATAATAATGGTTGTGAATGACGTGTAACATGTTAGTGACTAGTCTTGATACACTACTCCCACACGCGCGCAGTCTGCGGTGAGTCAACTTGCATTGCGTGAAAGAGATTGCGAAACTGCAAGCCATGATGAAAGTTGCTTGTGCAAGACTACAGAAGCGCTGTAAAAGCCATATTTTTTTTCGAAGAACGGGAAAGTCACCAGAAAAGCAAATTGTCATTCTTGTTTGGTTTTATAGCTATTGACCTAGGTTTTATTCAGTCGTTTGTTAGAATACAGAGTATAACCATGAGGAAGCTCGGCCTGTTTACATAATGTATTAAAAGATGCAAAAAAAAAAATATATATATATATATATATAGAACAAACAAGATGATACACACAAGTGGACTACAGGTTCATCGTTGTATTTATTTGTACTAGAAGTTTCCAGCATGGAATGTTGCCGATCATCAGTGAAAATATTATGTTATGGACAACAGTGCATACAATATAACATCGTGACAAATTCATGAATGTGCGCTACATGCCGCAAAGCCACAAGATCTTTACGCACAGTGCAAGACAGTTGCGCCAAGTCGCTATGGTTATTCATATCGCACAAGAAATCGGAATTAGATTAAAGGTCGAAGCGTTGAAATAGAATATTATATACAGCCAAATAAGCGTTATTACCAACATAAATCTAGTATTGCTAATAATTGTTATAATCAAATACACGAAGGACTATGAAAAAATTATATAATGATCACTGTGATGTATATTGGGCCTCCGCGAGACATTTATATGAGAGTTATGTAACTTCCTTCTGAATTACACAAGTGAACTTATTTTACGTGGCGACATTTACGCAAGGAAAGTCCGTTTTATTGTTCAGAGAGTGATTGCTATGTGTGGCAGCACCTTTAGACAGCTCTCAGCTTACACAAAGCGTCGCCTTTTCGTTTGATTAGCTGTACGCCTCTGGCTGGTATAGCGATGGACCACTTGAATGGAATAACGGTGTGTCGTGGTTTGCTTAAGATCCCAGATGTACTTGGATAACTCCGCTGCTGCTGCCGATATCTATCATTGTCTGGAGAGATTGAGAGCGTGTGTTGTTGTATCTGACTTAAAGGGGGGCGCTCGGTTAAGACGATGTAAACTTTGGTGTTCCTGTGCAAGTACTATCCGCTTTGTAGACGACGTCAGAGGTTAGTCATTTCCATCTGTGAGAGGGATGATGCTTCTTGCTCCGGCAGTTGCGACGTCTTTACTGTGTCGGACTTTCTGTCTTTATCGAGATGGTGCGTTTATTTATGGCCCTTATAATTGATGGCGGTTAATATTGGGCATACAGCTGTAGCATGCACCTTTCAAGTTGTTGCGGTTGAAAATTTTCGCTCAGCTTTCGATGTTCGGAGGGAAATGCTGCTCCGCCAGGTTCGAGGAATGTTGCTGCGATGTTAGTAGCCGACGATTCTTAATATGAACGGTGGGTTTGAACAGATGATGGTTTCCGCTTCCTATTTATCTTATTTCTCCTGGGTTGACTTCGTGACGGAGAGACTATTGAGTATCCACTAAACTTAAGCGCGTCGTTTGTAGATCGGAGCTGTTCATGAACGTTTCTTCGTCGCATGATATTTGTGATAGCCGTCTGCCTACAGAAGCTGGGAGATTCCTAATGTATCGACGGCGGAGATTAGATTTACTGCTGTATGATACACAGGTTGATCATTGGCTTCCGATGATGGGTAGTACTTGCACTGGATAGGTTGAGTGTGATGCCAGGAAGTCGGACTTTAACAGATTGCAGCGATGGTGATTTTAAGCCGAAGAGACAGGAATGTTTTTGTACATTCTTTTTCTGATGCGCGTCGGGCCTCGCTACCAGTGATGTTTTTGAACGCAGCCAGTCGCGTGCGATCCTGTAGAGGCCAATTTCTGGTGTTGCGTATCTTTAGACAGGTGTATTCAGGTGTACAAGCCTACAAGTTCACAGACCTCGGCGCCATCAAAACTCCCCATGGTGACGTCGAATAGGCTGTTATTATCCTTCTTTTTCCAAGCCGTGCCGTTATCAAATAGCAGTGACTTCCTCGCGTGCATAATTATTTTGACGTCACTGTCGGGGATGTTGGTGTAATCGCAAGCGAAGTTGATAGCTTTTGATAGCAGACTCTCTGTGATGGATGGGTAGAAGTTCACGACGTCGAAAGTAATGAAGGTGTGTCTTTCTTTATCTCTCAAGTTCTTAAACCAGTCTATTACCGCTGCGGAATTCCGCCACTGTATATATATATATATATATATATCCAACAATCTCACCATCTATCTATCCATCTAACTATCTTTCCATGTTGTCTAAGCTGTATCTATGTAAAACTTAGTTATCTATCGGTTTATCTGTTTATCTATCTTTCTATCTCATCATCTATGTTCTCTACCTATCTATATCAACGTAAAAAAATATTTGTCTAGTTGTCCTCCTATATAGAATTGTATGTGTAGTGTGCGTTGTGTGTGAGTTTTCAATAATTGTCGCCAATCGTGGACCTTTGATAGGATTAGGATTTCTACACCCAAATGTGGACTCTCGCACTGTGATCTGCATGGCCACGTTTTCGTAGAGGGTGTCAATTGGCTTACAATAACAATTAATAATAATAATAGAGTCTTATTTACCCAGGGTGGCCTCTTCAGTGACAAGCACTCTTCTCCCAGAGCACCCTGCAACTACTATTATTACCCTGGGGCCGTATACTGAAAATTGTTTTAGAATGAATTCTGTTCGAAGTCATACAGTTACAACAGTTTCGTATTCTGAAAATCCTCCTAAAACAAAATCTCTTCTAACTTTTCTTCTAGAAGAAAAATTTGCATATGCGCGCATTTCAAAGTTAGAACAGTTTTCGTATTCTGAAAATGAAGTTAGAAGAAAAGTCAGAAGAAAATTTAAAACACCTCACAAGCTCTTCTAGTTCTACAGCGAGGGTAAGGATAATAGCCTGTAGCAAAGTTGGCGTTTCCTTCATCCAGCACTTTGATTATGTTCGACAAGTGTAAATTAGGTTAATTGGTTCTATTTTCTATTGAACTAATTAGCTTAATTTGCAAAAGTTTGTGCGTAGAATGAGCATACAATTTATTATATCAATGATAATTATTCCACACGAAAAAAGATCGATCTGGCGCATTGGGAGTGTTTGATTCACCCGGGTCATTCATTGGGTTTTTTTCTGTTTAGGTTATTATTAATACTTAATTTTTTTCAACCCTTTTTTTCGTGTTGGAATTAAGTATCATTGATATAATTAATTGTATTGTTTTCTCCTTTATCTATGTGCAAGTTAACTTCATTCATTTATTCATTTCATTACATTCATTCACTCGTCCACGTCGCACACAATATGCGCGCAATGTTGTGCACATTCAATGCGCTGTCGATGCGCGTTGCATTCCTCCGACGCGCAGTTGTTTACATTCTAAAGGCAGACGTGATTGGCTAAATTTCCAATTAACACTTGTCCTTATTGGCAGAAGCAAGAAAATGTGGGTGTGTCATGGGCGGGGTCATCTCTGTTAAAATCACCCCAGAACAATTTTTCAGAATACAGTTAGAAGAGATTTTAAGACTCTTCTAACTCGGGGAGTTAGAAGAAAAGTTAGAAGGAAAGTTAGAACAATTTTCAGAATACGGCACCTGGTCACTGGGATACAGTTCTAACCTGCACAAAGATGTGCGCCATTTTCACTCCCTGTGGAGTATTTCTAGCTAGGCTGCCAAGGAGGTGCATCAAGCCAGACAAACGAAATCATTCTCACCCTACCAAAAAAAACACACACACACACACACACGCTTCACTCTAAGAAATTGTGGGTTCGCAAAAAGTTCAATATTATGTATTCAAAATGATTGAAAAATGCTACTTCTTCTGGATTTCGCGGCGGATTTTTTTTTAATCTGATAGGCCTCATGGGGCTTCCAAACTTCTACTAAGAATTGTGAAATTCATTAAACATGCAAATTTACACAAATTTATCAAAAGTAAGTGAAAAATGCTACTTCTCTATTTTTTGCTATTCTATTCTTCTTTCTGTACCATAATGTGATCTGCCTTTGAGAACAAAGATCTATTAGAAATTAACGCGATTTTACGCACACACACACACACACACACACACACACACACACACACTACATCTTATTAAGCATTGCGTAATTTACTCATTCACTTGCTCATTTTTTTAGTTTCTATGGTTTCAGGATGTTTAAAGGTTGTAATTAAGTGTTTCATTGTAACTCCTTTGCCTGAAAGGAGATTGAACATATTAAAGAAATGGTAAAGAGAATGCGACTGAATAATGAACCAAAATCGGTTATTCGATATGAATGACGATAATAATGATTATGATCGTAGTGATACAAGATAATGATGATTACAATTATACGCTGAAATAGTGTTAAAAGTGTCCAAAAATTCAGAGAAATTGGTCATGTGTAATTCGTTTGCAGGAGTGACCAAAGGTTTTTTTTTTTTTCCATGATACACCTGATATCCTAAAGTGCTACTTTCGGTATTCATTCATGATTATATCTGATGAACTTAAACGCCCGGGAAGGGGGGGGGGGCACTCGATTTACAAATTGATATCTATGTGCCGCACCAAAATCGAAAATCGGCGGCTCTGGAACTGGCTTGAGCGAAAAATAGGGGTCTCCGGAACTGGAGCTAAGGCTTCAGAAAACCTCAAAATGCTTTGCTCCGGAACTGCAACGCGGTGAAGTTTCGGCGCGCCGTTGGCGCACCGTGCTAAAAGGGCGAAGCGGCGCGGCCGAGCAAAAAATCAGAAGCGAAACGGTAAATTTGGGCGTCTCTGGAACTGAAAAAAAAAACATTTTTTGTGATTTCAGAAATTGTGATGCTCTGGAACAAAAATTTGGGCTGAAAATGGGGGTCTCAACTGCGGCACATAGGTATTACACAATTATACTAAGTGCCCCCTATCCCCCGGGCTTAAACGCAAATCCACTTACAAAAAAACTAATCAATTTTATATGTTTCATGGAAAATTACAGAAGGGAAATACATACATGTATGTCGGTGTATCGTATTACCGGACACTTTTTATTTGGATGCAGAATTCACACAATAAACTTGATTGATTTTCTTGAAAATCATATTTTATTAATTCATTCAAATATCTATATTAATTTTTCAACCAAAAGGAAGAAAGTCACACGATTAATCTGACGAAATCGGCAGTTGAACTAACCCCTTCAAAAATTTTCTTTATTTCGCGGCGCTGAAATACGACCTGTATTACCGGACACCGTGTTATGTCTATGGCAAAACACAAAAGTCGCGCGAGAAGAAAATACACGGAAAACAAATAGCAAAATGACATTCTCAAAACAAGCTTAACAGCCATTCACTTTGCACGGGCATTAGGAAAATTGGATTATTTCTGGAAAAAAAACATGAATTTGTCATAGATGTGTAAATTTTCTAAGTTTTTTGTGTTCTGACGATGGTTCATACATTTCTTGATCACCCCACTCGACTCGCACATTCCATACGCGTAGTCCCGCGCGTAGAACGTGCGTCCGGTAATACAATAGTGTCCGGTAATACCATGCGTGGGCATATGTCATACGTACATTTGATGAACGCAGACAAAATGATGATCCGTTTAAAATGTTTAGCCATAATTTACTTGAATAATAATTGATGGTAGAATGCCATACAAACACAAAGCAAGAATCGGTACATATACAGTGCCCTTGCATAGTTTTCCTCTGTGGCATCACTGATAATGTGGGAATTGTCAACATCTGTCCAGTGATCACTATTTGCCTACTTTAATGATCTCGACTTGTAGTCATAAAAATGATTGAAAATTCATAATTCTTTATGTTGAGAAGTGGGTTAGAGAGCGCTTATTCTGTAAAATAATTTGACAATTTAACTGAGAACCAACCGTGCAAAGTACTATATGAATTAGTTTGAAATGTATTATTTTTATTGGAGATTCGTGATACGGGCACCAGTCTACGCAACAGGGATAGGGTCTATCATAGGCAGCATATTGAGAGCACGTACGTGCGTAGCCTATGAAAGTTCGCATGTGTGAAATCTCCTTTCATATGCAAATTATTGATACGCGTGGGTTTGAGCACATGAAGCGAGCAACATGCAGGGACCATACCCCCCCCCCGGGGGCACTCAAATTATATTATGACGGGGTGCGCGTCGCGAAATCCTGAAAGTAGGGTCTTGGTAGCTGTCGAAAAGAATAAAATATACAGTCTTAGGAGTTAAGGAGCCCTGAAATTAGGAGTCTAGCGGTCTGAGGAGCGGACAAGAAGCGCACGTATACATTCTTTAAAGCTATGTAATTTATAAGTCAGTCTAGTACCTTCGCTCGTAAAGCTGGCCAGGAATGAAAGACAATGAGTCTTCTTTGACATGCACGCGTGTGATCAGCTAGCAAGCTCGATCGAGATATCGAGCCACATGCACGCAAGTTACGTACGCATTAAACACGCTATCTAGCGATTGAATGGTTTAATCGTAGTTGGAGGTTGAACTTTTAAGGGTCAATTGAGGTGCACCGAAATTCCCTTAGCAGCAATTTTGGGAAATTTGGCTATCTAGAGAGCTAAAATTGGGGTCTGGAAATGGGGTCGTGAAAGCAGCACGTACCCATAACCATTAATATACATGAGTGCACCTCTCCCCTCTCTCGGAGCCTTGCACACATACCCTATTTCCTTAAAATTGACGTTTTAAGCCGTGCCCTAAATCATTCATATCAGAATGTCACATGCACATTGTCCGGGCGTGGGGGGGGGGTNTCCGGGGGTAGTTGTCCTCGAGGGATTGTCCTGGGGGAATTGTCCGGGGGTAGTTTGTTTCCTATGGTGTATGGGGGTATTGCCGGGGGTAGTTGTCTTAGGGGGGATTGTCCTCGGGGAATTGTCGCGGGTCTGGTAGTTGTCGGGGGGTAGTTGTCCGGGTGGTAGTTGGTTCCCAGTGGGTTAGTTGTCCTAGGGGAATTGTCTGGGGTAGTTGTCCGGGGTGTAGTTGTCCTGGGGGTAGTTGTCCTAGGGGTGAATTGTTCCGGGTGGATAGTTGTCCTAGGGGGAATTGTTCTGGGGGTAGTTGTCCTATGGGGGTAGATGTCCTGGGGGTAGTTGTCCTAGGGGGGAATTGTCCTGGGGGTAGTTGTCCTATGGGGATAGTTGTCCGGGGGTAGTTGTCCTAGGGGGAATTGTCCGGGTGGTAGTTGTCCGGGGGGAATTGTCCAGGGGGTAACTGTCCGGGTAGATGTCCTGGGGGTAGTTGTCCTAGGGGGGAATTGTCCTGGGGGTAGTTGTCCGGGTGGTAGTTGTCCTGGGGGTAGTTGTCCTAGGGGGGAATTGTCCGGGTGGTAGTTGTCCGGGGGGAATTGTCCAGGGGGTAACTGTCCGGACACGCTCATGACATTGACTAAAAGAGCTAAGCACTCTGCAACGATATTTAGTATTTTGAGGTCATACGTCATACAATTTTGTACTTACTACGAGCTAGCTTCTTTAAATGGTGCACTTACCACAGCTGCATTTTCGCTCAGACCCGTATCAGGAATTCCACCGCTTTCCGTGCCCGTCGTCCACTCGATCGTGTCATACAGGAACAGGGCGAAAGTCTGAAATTCATCTGTAGCTATGACGGCCTGGAATGTATTTGTCTGAAGGATAAAGATGGGACATTTAAGTTCTACCCAATGATTGTAAAATTCGAGGAAATTGGTGGACTTTTCAGAACTTTCCGAAACTTTGCATATTTTCACATTTATCGTTTTGATTTCAATATAAAAAATGATAGTTCATCTAATATGAAACTTGTCATAATATCAAAACATTTATTTAAATAGAAATAATAGTAAGACAAAACACAGATTTTTAGTTCAAATGGATTTGGGTGAATTAACATCAAGGGTCAAATGAAGTCAGAACTGGGGTGAGGGTGGTAGCAAAGAAGGCCTCATTCTCCATAGGAAAAAAATAACAATTTTTCGGGGAGCACTCCAACTCCGAAAATTGCTAGTGTTTCACTATTTTACTCAGGGCAGTTCTTTTGCATTACACCTGATAGTATACATTAAACCTTTTTGATATTCTAACTACATTTTTACTCGCAGCCAATGTATTACACTGATACCACCGAACATTATTTCATATATGTGAGATGTTTTGTATGTTATATTAAATCGTATGTACATCTTTTTCGACTTCGGAAGTGCATGATCAATTAAAATACCAGTCAGTCAACCAACCAACCAGTCCATAAAGCAACCTAGCAATTAATTAACCAAACAATCAAATAGTCAATCAAACCCCTAATTAATCAATTTATCAATTAATAAATCAACTAAAGTAATGGATGAATTAGTCCATCAGGCAATTAATCAATCAATCAATCCATCAATCAGTTTATCAAACAAATAATCAGTCAAGCAATTAAATAATTTTAATTGCAACGTTTTCTCTCCCAGGGCTAGAAAAATGTCTTTCAGTTACGATTGGCCACCTCTTGGTCACGTGACAAAGAACATAATTAGCTCATTCCTGGTGACATAATTCCTGCGGTCTTTTTCTCAACTGGCCATTTATCTGGCTTATTGGGATATGCGTCTTCTTTAAGGTTCTTCGTGTTCTAAATAAAGTCTACATTCAAACCATCGTCATTATTATACATAGTGGTTTTGAGACAAAGTGCCACCTAATGGGTTCTTTTCTATACTATCATTCCTGAAATTGTGCGCCAAACTAGGTTCTCGAAAAAGGCAGTAACACGGTTTTCCGTCAGGATTACAGTAGTTATGTAATGTAAATACCGGATTGATTGAGCCACTGTCTCCGTAGAATCCAACCTTTTCCCACGTAGCTATGATGAGGACCTTAGGCATGAAGTCACTGAATTCCACGAATCCCCTGTATAATAAAAAAAAAAACAAATTCAAAGAGGCTCTTGTTTAGCATTGGTTGTAGTGTACATGTGAATTGTAATGCAAAAATCCATCATGGCTACTAGCAGATTGTTTTGGAATCATGCTTAAAATACAGTAAGAAAACAATATTGTATATACAGTATAATATGACCTGTCACTACGATCCCTGAAAACCCGCACATCCTATGAAACGATTAACATGGAGATAAGGAGTAAAAAATAGCGTTACGTCGTAAAAATGTATTATATTCAACGTTGCAACATGTCAGTTCAGTAAAACTTTGGATTTTTAGCGCACTTCACCTTCATACTTTTAGCATAATTCGATAATGGCCACTTTCTACGTTTGGGTCTGTGTTGCTGACTTTATCGTCGAGACACACGAACACAAACACCACACACCACACACGCACACACACCACACACCACGCACACACACACACACACACACCACACCACACACACACACACAGCACACTACACACCTCACACACACACACCACACACACGACACACACACACACACACACACACACACACACACACACGACACATATACACATCATGGACCAGGACCATGTACATATATCAAGACTCAGATGATATCACGCAAAACAAAGAAAAACAAATTACCTCATCGTCCAAGAAACAGACTATGGTACCTAGCGCTCATGAAAACAATGTCGTCTACAGATTTTCATTCAGAATTTGGAAGAAGACATGCAGAAAACAACTGAACAATACACATTAAACTGCCATAAAGACAACCTCTCTGAAAAAGAAAGATGTGCCTTACGTGATCTCAAAACCAATTAAAACATTGTTACCGAACCGGCAGATAAGGGTTCGTGTATAGTAATAATGTCATCTGCAGACTACGTATGAGGGAAGCAGACAGCTTGAAGACAAAACTACATACAAACCACTAGAAGATGACCCAACTGAAACATATCAAACAATCGAACCGCTGGATATTGACCGTAAACCTCAAAGGGATTTTGTCCTCAAACATGCATCATGTCCTAACTTGTACCTGCTCCCAAAAATCCACAAGTAGATAACCCAGATCGACCCAGTGTTTCTGGGTGTGCCAGTCCCACTGTTGACATATCTAGGTTCTCAGACAGCCACCTAAGACCACTTGTTGGCGAACTCCCGTCATACCTTAAAGACACAACCCATTTTCTCAGTCATGTACAGAATATCAATACTGAATACGCTCCATTCTCTTCTTGCACCATCCTTGTCACGGCTGACGTTTGCTCTCTCTACACAAACATCCCTCACGAAGAGGGATTAAAAGCTGCACGCGAAGCCAACCCCACCGCCTGGACCCACATCCGCCGACTGATCATCTAATCCGTCTCCTTGTGCTCATTCTCAAACTAAACTGTTTTGAATTTCAGGGAATTTTTTTACCCAGGTCCGAGGGACAGCCATGGACACACCACTTGTACCCTCATATGCCAACCTATCCATGTGAAATCTAGATAGAAAACTACTTAACACGCCCACCACCAGAAAAACCATCCCCTAATCTTGGAAACTTATCATAGATGAGATTCAAATCATTTGGTTGGGGTCCCCTAGTATACTCTCCGTTTCCAGTCAGTACTAAATCATTTCCACCCAACCATCAAATTGACCCTTGACTCAGCAGACTCAGAAACTAACCTCCTTCTGCAAAACAAAGAACACCACACCAAACTCTTCACAGGACCTACCAACTGTCATGGATATCTACTACCCACATCATGTCACCCAAACACACTTTCCGCAGTATCCCCTACAGCAAAGCACTTCGCGTCCGACGCATCTGCTCTAAACTGGAAGATGAAACACAGCATCTTAGTGAACTACATACACACTTCACACGCCGGTATTTGTCCTGGAGGAAAACTATCTTAGTCGGTATTGTCTGGGTGTTAGTTGTCAAGGTGGTAATTGTCCTGGGAGGACACCGTCCTAGGGGTTATAGTTTTTCGAATACATGGCCACCCCAGCTCCTAAACCGAGTGTGCAGCATGCGCGTAACATTTGTTTTCGGATAACTTTCTTTGAATTTTACCGGGGAAATGCCGAGATGGGGGTACTTTTTCACTAAATCCATGCCGAATGCCCGAGAGAGTGAAGGGCCCTCATAGGGCCTGAGAATAGGGTTCAATATCTAAAATGCACGCGGATATACCCCAGGTAGGTGGTAAAAGAAATTACACCATTATCAGAGGTAGGGATTATATATATATATATATATATATCCAGGTATGGGCAAAAGTATTATATGATATTATAATTATATATATATATATTTATATATATATATAGGGAGGGGTGGGTCTTGGATATATAGTAGATTGTAGACTTACGTATGAATTTCTTTTAATCTCACGAAGAACTGCCGTGGGCTCTCTCTCGCAATAGGATCGGATTCACCGATCGCTTTGTCTGGTTAGTGACATCAATGTTCCATCTTGATGCGTTGTGATCAAAACAGACGGCATTGGCCCCAAGAAAGGAGCGTGATAAGATCTTCATTGTGCAGAGTCCACATTATACTTGGCACATACAAACATTGGAGAGGATACTAATATTGTCTGTTTGTTTTATGCTGCCTAGTGTTGAGATGGACGAACGAGGTGAAGCAATTTTCCATTATTTGTATCGTTCCTTATACCTTCGGCGCATTGCTCGACATATTAAGATATAAGTGATGGGAGTCTTCTGTCCACTGTGACTAGATCTAACGTGCTGTCCTCCAACTTAGTTTGACTTATCTGTGTTTATAGTATAGCTTGTGTTCAGTCTCTCAAGTAAGGGGTGTAGTTTGCAGTGCTGTGAAAAGGAATAATTAGTCAGAAAGGAAACGCAAGTTGTTTCTGTGTTTGTATATATGCATGCCGCTCATACATTCTGCCACAGTTTTATTGTATTGGATCATTTTTGTTAGAAATAAGCTATATCGTTTCAACAGAATTGTATTGAAACAGTTTGAAATAGCACGTGCTGATAATTGGACTAATCAGATGATCTTGTTCTTTGAGGTCAGAGGACTCCAGTGGTGAATTAGCTCTTAAGAGAGTAGTATGTGGACTCACACGGATTTTTGAACTTGTGTTTTTATTGACAAATGTTGAGATCTCGTTATTTCCTTATTAATGCAGACGCGTTCTACCAGAGTCTGTTAAGTGAATAGATTTGGAGCGTTAAGTGCGCACGAGCTTAACATTGACGACACGGTCATGGGCGCAAATGCCACGCAAGGTAAGTTTAGTTCAATGTGCGTGTGTGTGTGTGTTGTGTGTGTGTGGTGTGTGTGTGTGTGTGTGGTGTGAGTGGGGGGGGGGCAACTATTGTTGTGTCCGCCCCCGACCTTGAAATAGAATTCTCATGGATCTTGCGCGCATGAGGTCCAAATACTGGTGAGCTAGCATTTTGATAAAGGTCTACAAGACTAAGCCCTGAAAGACAAATGATACGTTTAAAATGATGATTAGTGTTTTAAAAAAGTGAAATCGCATGCAAGCACTTTCTGGGTCGGTGGTTGGGGGGTGAAGGTAGACAAATTAAAGGTAAATGACATGATTGGACGTAGTCGGCTCACCTTGAGGTAAAAACTATCTGGGATATGCAAGTAAAACTATACAACGGATTTAACTGTGAAACATTTTGCAGTAAACAAAGTTTGTATCTCATTTTAAATAATGGCCCATCTGTATGCCTTGTAACAAACAAAATTTGTAGCGTAGCCTTTTATGGGATTAAAATTCTACTCGTGGCCGCGCAATATAAATTAAACTACTGGCATGTGTTCATGCTTGACCTCTCCTTCAGTAAACAAACTCAGACAGATCCTATCCCGCCAAAAGATCCACTGCAGCTGGTGTACATTTAGTTTTATCTTGTCAACGCAGTTTGGTTCTGTAGGGCATATTTTTGCTTACCTCCCCATCATGTCACTAGAGCTTTAAGTTTAGGCAAATATACACGGGGTTAAGGCTAATATCGATGCCACACTTATTGCGCAATGTTAAATACCCGATGTGTTATTTCTGAAGTAAAAGCATAATAATCAATGTAAATAAACAGTATTATCTTTAACAAAAGAGAGCCGCCTTTTTAACACCGTATATGGTATCTCGGTAAACACCTTGAATCTCAAAATTAACACTCGCAGCATTTGGCAGACGCAGGGGGCCTGGCTTGGTAGGGAAATTCTTCTTTTTAGGCACCCCCACGCCCCCCTAAAAAAAAAGCAGCAAGCTACCATCGTGTTTTTATATATATAATCTATGACTGCCCTGAGGTCACATGGTCTGAAAGATTTTTGCATTTTGGGACAATAAAGTGAACAATATAAAAGGTCAGAGGAGATTACCACAGGAAATGTAAAAGCCGCGTTTACAGGACTATGATTCCCAGGCGCCAACGGTAAGCCACGTATTCAGGCTAGCCGTGGACAAAACGGGAAGACGTGGAAAGACGCGTAGAACGGGCTTGGGCAAACGTGACAGTCCGTGATTGCCGTAGATGCGCGGGGCCAGATTTTTTAACGGTCAAAAATTTGCCGACGGTAGTGCACGGTGTCCGATTGAGAAATCTGGTAGCCCGTAGTACAAGCGAGGTAAACGCAATAGATAGTGAACAGTACGGTTAAGCCGTAACAATACTTAGAGGGCGTCCGTAGGCGCGACTGGAAGCATGTATTTCCCGCATTTCACGATCCTTTCAAGTTTTGTCATGGGTTGGAGGGGGGGATGGTTGGCGTGTTCTGCCCGCGGTTTTTTGTCACGGTTCCTGCACTGTAATGGTAGCCATTCTGTCCGCGTTCAGTTACGAGGCACGTTGTCAGGCAAATGACGGTTTTGGGGCTGAAGAATACGTGCGCGTTGCGTTGTAATACGTCTGATAACGGCGAGAAGGCGGTCTGGGATGGAGTATAAAGGCTGGCCGGCCGGCATGGAGGGGAGACTACACGGATCTCCCTGAAGCTGCTGAAACATCCTCTAACAAGTTTGGAGCAGAGGGTGCCAAAATGTTCATTATGTGGGAGAATAGGCCCTATATTTTTGGTGTAGCATTATATGCAAGAATGGGACAATGGCCTGGAAAAAAAAAAATATGTTTGATACTAAATTTTCTCAGAGTTTGTGGTATATGGTATCACATTAAACAAAAATAACGCAGTCCTTCTCATTCACTTTATTTCATCTAATTTATTTTTTAATCAAGAGTTATAGTTATGAAAACCTATTTTTTTCAGTCAGTCAAAATCGCGTTTGTGACACTTTTTTAATTATGATCACAATCAGCATTTGACGCATTGAAACAGATGTGTTTATATCGTATTTTATAAAAAGAAATAATTAAATTTTAAATTTAGGCCTGACAGCGTAAAGTAAGAAAAAGAAACTGGTTGAACTCACCGATAAACATTCACTCTTGATAAATATATGTTATACTAATTGTGTTACTTGATGTTGAGGAAAGGCCAATCACATTACTAAAGGCCTCTCTTGTAGGGCACATAGCCATTGACTGAACATTAAGCACTGTTTACCTGTTGAACCACGGTGCATCGTATTTGCAATTTCGTGTCCTTGTTAATGCAAAATTTTCCCTTTTTACTGTTAATATGCAGTGAGCCTTTGAGCCTCGCAGGATCGGCAGCTTCAATTCCTCCAAGGCCCGAAGTCACGGATACCGCGATAGAGTCGTCAAGAAAACTTAGCAAGCAACGTAATAACAACTCTGAATACGGAGGTAATAACGTGGCCAAACTCCAAGGTTAACTACGTATTTCGGGCCAAACGAGGCTTGGCCGTGGCCACCAGGAACATAGTGTAAAACAGAGCGCTTAACCTACACAGTCATATTTCTGGCGCTCTAATAAGCATGAAAATCATAGCTTGTCACTACAATGCCAGTTTTAGTAGGTTTCGTGTTCTTTTTGCCCGAAGACTGGGGTGGCAATACTCTACTTTGTGAAAGATTTGTTCCGTCTATTGTAATCTAAATCTGGCAAGTCGTTCGGTAAGACGATTTGTTTTTCTTGAGTATGTAAAGAGTTTCTGGACACTTTAAATATGGGTGAATGTTTTCTTTCCAGACAATTTGTTTTGCTGAAAAAAAAACACTTTGACTATGCCCGCTAATTTATACTATTGCAATAAACAAGTTTTAACATTATATTTCATTCAGTTATTTACAATCGTGGCAAGTGGTTCGCAAATGATGTATAATTTTTTTCTTAACGTAGCGATTTAGATTAAAAGGAAGAACTGGGACGGAGGCAAAGTATAATTTATACTATATATATACTATAGTTACGATGATGATGAATGGATGACAATAATGAATGATAATGATAATAATAATAATAATATAGATAATAATAATAATAATAATAATAATAATAATAATAATAGAGTGTTATTATTATTTATTATTATTATTATTATTATTATTATTATTATTATTATTATTATTATTAGTTATTATTATTATTATTATCTATTATTATTATTATTATAATCCTCCCAATCGGCAGGTGTCTTTGATAAAGTCTAAAAATTAAAGCCGGGCTGAAAAAAATTGGGCATTTCGAAATGTGATTTATTTAGGTGGCTTTAAAAGGTGAAAATCGTAAGTTGACTGGAATTCATACTTGGCACGCATTTACCTACGCAAGATTACTGTGTGTGGAATTGCTAGGCTATTCTTTACTCGCCCCGAGTTACTAATTATTTACTCATTAATCAATATCTTGTCCGGTGGCAGCAATAAATTTCAAACTTTGTATTGTTAGTGTGTTTATTGTCCATTGAAACCTGCTATGTAGCTCAGGATAAGCAAAGTTTGACAATTTTTATTTGAAGCTCAAACAATGGTTAGCCTATTACTTTAAATGTTATTATTAGCCTTCTCCTCGTTCTCCAATACGATGCAAGTGCCAGGCTAGCAATGTAGAAGGTACACATTTTTTTTAAGTCTCTTGTTATGACCCGGCCGGGGCTCGGAACCGTGAACCTTCCGGACGTGTGGCCGGACGCTTTAAACCACGCTGGTCATCATACAGAGGTGTTTAATTTGCTTGTCAACCACAATAGAGCGCTGCGTGGCGCTGGCCTTGAGCTGACCTGAGCGTGAATAATGTCTTGCTTCCCACGAGTCTTCATCGCGGCCGGTATTTCTTTTATGCACTTTTTAAATCAAATTAGGCTCCTTCCCGCATGGTTCTTTTTTTTAGTCACGCTCAGGTCACAGGTCAAAGATCTGATGGTTTGCAGAAAATGACTGTTTACTCCCAATCGAAGAACAATTCGGCACTGGGAAAGAAATGCAGCTAAACGAAAATTCGCTGTTTAAGGGGTTTTTGTGTGTGACTGTTTTTGACATCTTACTCCCTGGCTATACTGTAACATACATGCTAAAGGTAAGAATACGTAATATGCCTGCTTTGGACTTCAAACTGAAAAATTCTAAACTTATTTTTTGTTACTCTGCCTGGTCCATCTCCTTGAAGTGATTTTGAAATGTGATTAAAATATGATTTTGATTTGCTTTCTATTCTATTTTTTTAACCGAGTTGCCCGTGAAGACGAGTGACGAGATAATCTCGTCACGAGGTCTATGGAAATGCGTGCTTAAAAGTCAAAAACAAATCGTCTCCAATGGGTTTTAAATGTTTACGTGCCCAGATGTTGATATCATTTTTTTTTATGATGGACGTTGTCAAATTCTATCAAATATATACCATTTGTCGGTTACAGAAGCCAATTGTTTGTTTTGACTCATTTTTTTTAAGGGGGTGTATCAAATATAATTAATAAATATTAGGCAAAAATCAGAGAGGATATGTTTTACATTCAAAAATAGTAAGAAAAAAACAACATACGATCATCAGGGCCCAAAGGGAAAGTCTTGGCCTGCGTATGGGGATGAATATACTGTGTAGGCGTTGTCAAGGATAATAATCGCGTTTTCATTGACGCTGAATGAAAGAAATTAAGAGTGATTCATGAAGATTTGTTGAAAACAATATAAGTTTTGGAAAAAATGTTATAACTATACAAATATTCTTCTGCCAGCATATTAGTGGTAAAACAAGTAGTGGAAGTTGTCGATCGTCGTTGTCGTCGTCTTCGAGCGTCAGTCGTAGTGGTGGTCAGTAGTAGCCAATAGTGTATACATCTGGTAGTAGTATTGGGAGAAATATTAGTAGTCGTCGTTTCATAGCAAATAGTGCAAGCAGTAACAATAATGATGTTACTTTTACTTCATTTAACTAAAATTTTCCTTTTTTTTTTTTCACTAAACTACTATTAATACACTACCATTTCAGACTTTATGCTCCTAGACTACTACTACTAGCTACTACTACTACTACTACTACTCAGTATACTATACTACTAACTACAACTACTACTACTACTAAGCAACTATTGCCGTGCTGCTGCTAATAATTAATCAATAATTAGTAGTAGTTGTAGTAGTAAGTAGTAGTAGTTAGTAGTAGTAGTAAGTAGTATAATTATTATTATTATTAATTATTTCATTATGTATTTATTCATTATTATTATTATTATAATGTTCACTGAGAACAATTTGGTGATGCTGCGTAATTGCTCTGACCACTATATCCAATGAAAAATGTGATAATTAATCGATAAGGTATAAGCTGTTTGTTCAAAACATAATACTTTCACATTTTATTTCTAAACATACATGAATCTAAAAATAAACCATGTCAAAACACAGACGATTTTTCCTTCTCTATGTATATCTGCGGACTCACCAACTAATATTATATAACTCGAAAATATCGTCCAGATATTTAATCGTCGAAGATGGCATTGCAAAATCTGAGTGTATTGGCTGGAGAAGCCGCATCATCTTCTTTTACGAGGTAACTATCCCCATTGCTCTCACCGTAATGGATATAATGCTGAAAAGCGGCATATATAAGGAGGAAGAGGCAGAGAAAGCAGAGACAATAAGGAGTTAATTAGAAATGTAAAAAAAAGGATATCACAATAATAAAAGCAAAAAAAAAAAAAATTGAAAAAAAAAAAAAAGCAAATATCTTAAAAGGAGATATCAAAATTTTACGTGCAGTCAGAATACAAATGACCAAATTAATAAATTAAACTAATTTTCTACATAGTTTTCAGCATTATGCAGTCGCATGCTGACGTGGCTTGGGAGGACTGCTGAGTGGCAGCTATCGTTCGTATACCTAATAAGGGTTGTTTGACTCTCCCACCAGCTTTTATACTGGGCGATTCTTTTTTTCTAGGCACGCTTTGAGGCTTATGCAAAGCTTTTGATAATGTCAATCTTGATAAATTATTTATTTACTAGTTTTTGTTGTGTACACAATGCTTGGCAAAGCGGGACCGTGGTGTGTTTGGAATGGATTCGGCCATGTTGCGTACATTACAAGACACGTAGCACAGACGAAGCCAAACTTGGTTTCAATATAAACCCCTCTAAACCCCGTCAGAGTTACACGCTCTTGCCTGCCGAGATTATAAAATTCGCAGTACAGTTAACGCAGGGCACCGTCCATTTCCGTAGACAACTGATTTTTGTCAGTATAAATAAACCTTTTATTCGGAAATTGCATGGAAGATGTAGGCCTAACAACGGGTAAATATGTTTCCTTTCAGGGAGGGTTCTAAAAGCGAGAAAACGTACACTCCACCTTTTGTCCTTGCAATTATCTAATTGAATATAAATAAATTTTGCAATCGTCTGACGATGGAAAATGCTTGATTTAAATGCAAAAATTTTGATTTGCCCTCATTGCCTTTGCCTCATTGTCTTTGCTGAAAAGGTAACAGGGCATAGTTAATTTAGAAACGGATTATCTGTTCATCGAAAACAGCAGAAATGCATGGTAGTTTTAAACGAGCTTTACTTATAAGCGACACAGGTTAACGTGTGATTCACGTGGCAGCTTTCGC
>JZLH01S0069397.1:0-14755 GCA_001188425.1 Eucidaris tribuloides
AATATTGTAATTTATATCCCTCATTGTAAGTTTCTTGAATTCTGGTTGGTCAAAAGTATGTCACATGATGAAAAATAAACACACTATTCTGTGAGTCTGGGAGACAATCGTTCTGAAAGTACTATAGAAGTTGGAGAGTACAATAGTAAAGTCTATTGTACTCTCGGAGAGTACAATAGTAAAGTACTACTGTACTCTCGACAGCGGGAGAGTACAATAGTAAAGTACTATTGTACTCTCGGAGAGTACAATAGTAAAGTACTACTGTACTCTCGACAGCGGGATCGCGATTTGAGCTTAATTCAAAAGCCGAATGAATCGTGTGTAAAAACACATGTACCGAATGCTATTTTTTTCCGTGCGTGTGAAAGACATTATAGCGTGCACCCCCATATGGAAGTTTGGCAAAGTTTAAGATTAACACTGGGTTAAGTTCGTCAAATTTGAGTTAGGATTATAGTTAAAATAAGAATGAGGATTAAATTTGTGTTTTATAGGTTTATGAAATTGATACTCGACTAACTAGAGTATACGTTAATGGAATTGCATCCCTATCCGTACTGCAAGTAAAAATATCGCGCGCCTGTATGACGTGCGACACACACTTACTCGTAGGGGTTACCGTAAATACATTTTATTTTCCTTTCTTTTTTCTTTGTGTAATTGCCGTGTTATTCGATGACGGATATAAAACAAATATATCCTATGCTGAGAGTCTCTGTTTGAAACTATGACGCCCTCGGTTAAGTTGACTGTTAACTATTTTCCCACGGGGGCTGCGCCCCTCGGGAAAATAGTACAGTCCACGTAACCTTGGGCTCGTCATAGTTTCAACCAGAGACTCTCGTATCAGTATATATTTGTATACTATAACGATTTGATTGTACAGTACGACAACGTAGGAAGAGCAATTAGCAAAATTTGAATAGGCAAAGTTTTGCATTGATAACATCTGAAGTGTTTATAACTTGTTAATGGTCAGTGGCTGATAGGAAATATTACTTTCTTGAACTATGATACTAAGACACACGTACACACACACATACATACATACACACACACATGCACACTTGTACAGAAAACACACAATCACACAGACACACAAACAAACATGCATGCACAAACAAACAAATCAGTTAATGATTTACATATTTAGCCCATTCCTTTCCTAAACTAAATATGTTACACATTCCCATGTTATGATTTCTGAAATATGAAGAATATATTTTTTTTTTCGAAAAAAGTGTATAATATGACATTTAGTAGACATTGTAATTCTGTGGGATATAACTGGTAAATTTATTTTTGCCCCTATACATCCCAAAATTTTCCTGTGAATTAGAACAGTGTATTTTACAATCAATTCAATTCAATTTATTGTCCAAATGTTTAAAAACAACAAAGAAATTGATATGTTCACATGACAACAATGATTACACGACATAAAGAAAACGATATAAAATACAATACTGCACAAAATATACACATTACAAGAACCAACAACAAGAAAACAACTTCATGGTTTACAATCAAACGTGCAATAATGCCACATCGGTTCCCGATAAGACCCAAAATATGTTTTTTTAATTCTATCATGCCAACCCCATTCCCATATTTAATTTTAGAATTCTAATATACCAGCCTCCCTCTTTAAATATGAATAAATGTACTATACAATATACAACATACAACATGGAAATGTTATGTATTTGTTTTATAGGTGTCTATTGCAGCTAGGTAACTTAAGGTAATCAATTTATATAAGACAGGAAAACTGTTAAACTGCCTCTCTTCAGAATACTCATTTACTGTGAAATTTAGAAAACTTCAAATAAGTCAGCTTAATTACACTTCCACATACTGCATCTTATGTAAAGGAAACATATGTATGATTTGCCTTGAATTCCTTAACTTTGTTTTTTTGTTGATATTTACAGGATCTCCAGATGCTGAAGGAATATAAGCCATTTGGGAAATCAGGAGGTGGAGCCCCGCGTGGAGAGAAGGAAGCCTACCGAACAAAAGCCGTACATACAGAAAACCTGGACAACAAGGGTCCAGAAATAGTGAGTGACCTCCAGTCCGTACTATGTGATTTCAAAACACAGCTATAGTAGTACTAATTATCAAATTACCTGTGATTTTGTTTTTTTTTTGATTGTTCGATTACCTGTCTTAGTTGTAAACAATATGTGACCTGTCACCACGATACCCTGATAAAGTCACTCACATCAAAGATAAGGAAAAGTGCTAAATATTGTACTTGAGATGTAAAATATGGGAGTGAAGTGTCTTCAGAAATCAAAAGTTGCATGATCTTTACTTTCTACAAGAATTTAAATATTTATGTTCTCCACCAAAACCATTTTCTTTCCATTTTTATGTCAAAGATGTGCGACTTTATCAGGGTGTCGTGGTGACATCTCACATATGCATAATATGTGTACAATTTAAAGTAAGTAACATACTGCTTGGAATATTGTTTTTGAAACAGTATCATCAGTATATCTGTTATTAATTTGAAGACTCATCAATTCAAGTATTTTCAAAGGTAGGATAAATTTGTGTATAATTGCATTGAGTGTGTAATGTTAAATATAATGAAAAATAAGAAAAGCAATAACTAAAAGAGGTGTTGTAAAGTGTAGTTTTAAAGACATCTTTGTATGACATGTATGTGCATATATTAAAGGTTAGTGACATGATTGGGAACACTTGAAAATGCCTCAAGAACCAAATGAGTTGAAATATATACCAACTATACACTAGCAGGAGTGGATCTCCCACCTGGGAGGATATGTCTGTAATTTGTTTACTTAAGGAGAATCAAGCATAAACTTAGGAATATCTTATTTTTTTCCAGGGATGATATAAAATAAGCCCCATAGAGAGCCACACGGCAGGTTTCCGTGCTACGAGTGATATTGACGTTGGTTATTTTAGAATGAGTCAACGTTTGGCTACAAGATTTTCACAGGAGAATCCTTGCATAGTTTATTTGATTCTAGAGTAGTTTCAGCCCAAGTTGAGGACTACCCCCAATCATGTCATTTACCTTTAAAGCCCAAGTATAGTTTTGATTGAAAATACAACCTTTTTCATTAATCTTCGTCAAAGTATTCTGTTGTCACCCCAGACATGAGAATCAAACCTACAGAAATTGTCAATAGTGACAAAGTGTGATTTTCAACCCATTGGAGAGTGGAGACTATGATCAAGATATCGTGGGCTGGGGCCTATTAGGAATGCATCTCAAATTAAAATCAAATCATCTCCATTGAGTTAATTTTTTTCAGAGCAGGTAGCAGTAAGTACATTTCCTATGGAAAAACAAATGGGGGGGGGGGCATTATTTTTCTTTCTCATCAGTTTCTCAAAAATAAAATCACTTCAGAGCAGATTTTCAGGGCATTAGTAGATGATATTGATCTGTTAAGAATACACCATATGTAGCAAAAAAAAATAAAAAATCAGTTTACCAAACCTTTACTCTCATTTTAATCAATGTTTACACTTCCAACAGTTTAATCTGAAGTAATATTACTTCTCTCTCTCTATGCAGCTGCTCTATCCAATGTTTGGCAAGCCTGGACATGGTGCCCCCATCCGCACCGATTCGGGCAACGTCAAGGCCAGCTTCCGGGTCAACAATGACATCAGATTCCGAGACGGGCTGGGCATGAGGAAACAGGTGGAGAACAAGACACGTTATTCCAATCCCAACGAATTTGGAAAAAAGATGAATGCAGAATTAGGTAAGTAATGTACCCAATTAATTGAAACGCTAAGAATTATTCTGTGGTAAATTGCCCCAATTTTGTACAATAGATGGACATGCAATTGTAGTGTCCTCTACACACACACAAAATGTATAGAAGTGAAAGCTGTCATATTTACAATGGTAACTCTAGGCCCACAAACAGATAACAAGAAAAAATTGTTGTTTTTCAAAGAATTTGTGTTGAGTAATACAATTTTATTATAGGTCTCTGTTACACAAGTAACTAGAAAAATCATAGCTTAGGGCTGTTAATGGTATTGAATTAATGTTCTTACCATCTGAAATACTATCATAATTATGCGTTGCAATACTGGAAAAAATGGAAACAATCAAGGATAATTTTCATTATTCATATTCATTTTGGAGCAAAATACTGTGTTACTGTTGTAAATATCTTGTCAGAATATTACATGCTGTAACATAATGTTTATCCTGACTCTCTGATCACTGTAAATTTGTCATCCCCACCTTTCTACACTCTCCGGGGAATATGTCAGACACACATGGGAAGGAGTTCAGTCAATTTTGTCATCAGTATCCATTTTTAGTAGTGGCAATTAATCAGTGAATCATGATGTTTAGAAGTCTGGGTATTTTTGATAGACTGCCAAATTTAATTGGTGTATCATGTAGAATATGTGTATTTGTATAATGTTCTCAGTGGTATCCTTGAAGATCAGTAAACATATATTTTGCTGATGTATTGCAAGATGTGTGATGTTTCATGATGCAAGTTCACAGATTATTTTATTTCTTTTTATACACAGAAAACATGGCACTGGAAAAACGAACACAGAAAGAACAAGAGAGATATATGGAGAAAGAGGAGGAGAAGAAAACGGTAAGAAACGGTTTCTTTGTTAACCCATTGAGGACGTCACAGGGTGTAAGGGAAATATCTGTTAAACCAAAATCAAACCTTCTTTAACGGGCTAAGAATAACTAACTTCATCTGTGGCTCATGTTGAATTACATTTGACCTTGGCTAGTCTGTATTATATGACATACAAAAATGAGTGAATGATATTAAAGGTATTGGCTAACATTTACCACAGTTAAAAAAATCGGAGCCACATGATTCCCCATGCTACCAGTGTCTTTGATGAGGTCTAAAAATGAAGCCCTGAAAAAATTGCAGTTTAAAACGATCATTAAGTGCTTTAAAAAAGTGAAAATCATTGAGAGACCATTTCAGCTTTTCCCCATAGACTGCTGTGTTGCAGAATTTCCTATCGCCCGATAGGAAATTCATGTGCCAATTTGTATCCGTACATATTGCACTAGTGACAGCATAACTGTCCAAACTTTTGTATTCTAGGGTGTTTATTTGTCGATTCAAACACTGTCAGATATGTCAGATTGCAAAGTTCAACAATTTTTTAAATGGGTCTTCCACAGTGTTATATAGCGTCTTTAAGTAAACATTGATCACATTAGCAAAGATGTTTGGTATCAGATTGGTTATCATTGGTAGCTGAGTTCTACTACACATATTGACTGATATGCAATATAGTCATAGAAATGGCTGCCTTTCTGCACGTGTGAATATTGATGAATATTTGCGAAAACTGTTTGTAATTAGAAACACAGGTGAAAACTGTATTCGTTTGTTTTGTGGTAGGATAAAATTCTCACCACAAGTTCATTAAAGATTTACATTCTTTAATGCTAGATACACATTTTTTTCATACTCCTCATTTTATCAGTTCACAAACTCTTAAAGGTATTGGCTAACATTTACCACAGTTAAAAAAAATCTGAGCTACATGATTCCCCATGCTTCCATTGTCTTTGATAAGGTCTAAAAATGACGGCGTGAAAAAATTGTATTTCAAAATGATTATTTAGTGCTTTAAAAAAGTGAAAATCGTAAGTTGATCGGATTCACCTGCCCATTTTCTCCCATAGACTTACTATGTGTACACCTACGCTATTTAAACTTGCCCCGAGTTTTAATTGTTTATTCATGCATAACTTGCCATTGACAGTGTAACTTTCCAAACTTTTTTATTCTAGGGTGTTTATTTGTCCATTTGAACACTACTATGTAGTTCAGATATCAAAATTTTACAATTTTTTAAATTGAAGGTCTACAATGTTAGCCTATCACTTTAATGTGTCACAAGTTTTGTTTACTTTTCTACATTGAAGTGACATCTTCAAACAGCTGTAAATGTTTTACACATGCATTGTGTGGAAAAGTTTTGTGCATAAAAGTTGTAGATAAAATAGATCCTTTCTAGAAATTTTAGTTATATTACTATTTTGTCAAGATTTCAGAATTTACAGAAGATCTTGTACAGCTTTTTATTTGGGATCAACAGATGTCCATGAATGTGTGGAAAATGTACATGTTTTTCCCCATTTCACAAGAAAAAACTCAATCTTTGATAAAATGTCAAGTTTAGAGGAAAATATTGACATGTAAAGCTACCAGTTTTATGAGTAATTTAGCAAGGGGTCTTTCTTTGCTATACAAATGTGTGATAAGAAATAGCATTACTTTGTACGCTTTATTCTTTGAACAATTATTCTAAAGGGTACATGGCACAAAATTGTGTCAGCAACACATCATTAAGAGTAAAACTCATAATTTGTTTTGAATTTTTTTTTTTCATTTCTCTAGTGGAAGTACGATCCTTTTGGTAAATCAGGTGCAGGAGCTCCCTTAAAAACAGACTCGGGTAAGTCCATACAAAGAGATCACCACTCTTCAATGTAATTAAGATACATATACATCTTATGGAGAGAGTTAGTGATTTAAAGAGGTTGCAAATACTCGAAGACTTTATCTAAAAGCCCTTGTGACTAAATGGGAACACAAGATTGGAAGCATGCAATGCTCTATTCTGGACAGTGATAGTAGATTCAAGTGAAGTGTTTAAGGGCACTGCTGTGAAAATTTCCCAGTCAAACATTTCCACCTTGTTGTACATGTATTATCAGAAATCATTGTGACAGTCAAATTTGTTTACTAGCTTTCTGTGGGTTCAATTTCTACCAGGGCCATACTGTAATTAAATACATGTTTATAGTAAATAGTGTATTTATAACACAGTATGTGATTGGCTGAAGTGGTATCACGTGTCATTCATTGTTAACGTTATAGGGACCGGTCGTGCACTATAACTTTTTTTGCATTTGCAAGAGAAATGAAGAGGCAATCTCATGTGACTAGAGATAAGTCATTCTTTTCCTTTGCTATCGTTTTTGAAGCAATGATTTTTCTAACAAAGCGTATAGGTTTTAGAGATTTTTTTTTTGGTAGAGAGACCAATGCTTGCACTATTATTTTGTTCATATAAGATGAGAAACTCCCAAAACAAGAGATAAGAAATGGAGGAAAGATGTCGCGAGGTACGGTGTTGATAGTTTGCATAATGTTCGTGCAAAATTCTGCGCGTAGTCCCAGCTGCACCCGCACCGCAGCACTCGGCGCGTTTACGCGATGATACGCTAGCGCATTCCGGGGTCACTGACTGCACTCGCACGCTCTGCACTGCTCCATGATGCAGTGTATAGTTTGCCGCGTTGTTTTTATTCTACACGATTTAAATTATTACTGTTATAAATACACTTTATTTACTATAATAAATGGTGTATGTTATGTCGTGCCCTATCCTAGACTGTATGAACTCCAAATGCATAATTATCCCTCGTGCAGCTCTATTTCAACTCGGCCTTCGGCCTTGTTGAAATAAAACTGCACTCGGGATAATTATGCATCTCTCGTGCACATATTCTAGTATAGTGCACTCCACATCATACACCATTTATATAATAGTAAATAGTGTATTTATAACACAGTATGTGATTGGCTTAATTGGCATCACGTGTCATTCACTGTTTAAATTATATTGCACGACCGTGCACTATAACTTTTCTGGCTTTGGGAACGAAAATACAATCCCAGATTAAATTGGAGATGAGGCATTCTTTTTACCCTTTTACCCTTAGTATCATTTTTTCAAGCCATGGGATAATTTTTCTGATGAAAAGTAGGCACTATCTTTAGAGATGTGTTAGCGACCAGTGCCTGCACCATTTAATATAAGATGGGAAACGATTTTAATTTCAGAAAAATGATAAGAAATGGAGAAAAGTTTTAGCTGTTAATGTTGATTACATTTGCGTGATAAGCACGCAAAATTCAGAGCGTATTCTAGCGCGCACTGCACTCGGCGTGTATAATACGTGATGATACACGCTAGCGCATTCCGGGCCGGGGTCATTGACTGCCCTCGCGCGCGCTGCACTGTTCCATGATGTAGGGTTCAGTTTGCCGTGTTGTTTTTTCTACATTATTATGCTAAAACTATTCATGTTATAAATACACTTTATTTACTATAATAAATGGTGTATGTCGTGCACTATCTTAGACTATATGAACTCCAAATGCATAATCTAGTATAGTGCACTCCACATCATACACTATTTATGTAATACTGCATGCTTGTTTCTCCCCAAGTAAATAAATTCAAAACAAATCTTTCAGCAAGGATATACCTTCTAGTCAGTGTATACATTGACTTATATTTCAACTCATTTCATTCTGGAGGTATATTTTACTTGTACCAATCATGTCACCTTCTGAGAATATGCTTGCAGTTAGTCCAGTCATTACCATTATAATGAATTTGTTATGCACTACCTCAAAAGGTAGGAATTTCTCCGAGAATTGCATAAAAGATAGAAACTAGCATTGTCTATGTTTTCTTCATTAAAGGCCTGGTCATTTTGTGTATCATTTTCTTCTTTTATTTTCTTGAAAGTTACTTGAATTTGAAGACCTATACCGACTGAATCTGCTTTTCAATAAAGACAAGAAGACTTTAGACATGATGTCCGCAACATTTTTGGCCTTGAGCCAGGAGTTTAGCTTAAATTGATTACATGTTTACAAGGGAGACACAAAGACATAACAGCATGAATATTTAATGAGGTGATCTGCACAGCAGTATAAATCAATACTTGTAACTGGGCAGGGAAACCGGAGTGAAGAATGCTGCTATTTGTGGCTGCCGGTAGATGAATTTTGTAACCTTGTGGTGGGATTTAAACTTGCGCAAGACTTTCTACCTCTTTCTTCTGTTGCTCTCTTTGAAGATTTTTGTTTCTTTTAACTGTAGTCAGCATAATGTAAGATTTATTGCAGCTTTAATACTTTAATAATAATTATCACTCTATTACATAGTCATTTAAATTCATGGATATTTGGATTTTCTGTTTAACCATTTCAATACATCACGTAGATTGTCACACACAAACTCTTTGAAATTTTATCGCAGTCATATGGAAAAGGCTATCTTGATGACAAACAGTGCCATACCCATTTTTAATGATGAAATACGTAAAAAATAATCAATTTATGTATATTAGTTGTTGCCATAATGCTAGATAAGCTTATCCCAGATCCTCAGAGAGCCATGGTAGTTGTTAGCAACAAACTTTGTAGGGTAGGTGAAGCAGAAAGACTGGTATGTGCAATGTTAGACAGTAGGTTTACTCTATCTTATTTTTTTATCATTTCTATCTAGTTCATTAAACAATGAATTACAGAGTAGGATTTTTGTAATCATGCAATTGGTGACTAGAAAATAAATATGAATATGAAAAAGAATTAGCAGTTTAATTACTGTTTACTTATACATGTTATTCCTCCCAAATCCCCCATATCCCCCATGAAAATGAGAATAATCTACGATGCAGAGCTTTACACTCTTCACAGATTTGATGACACTGGTAGTTCTATTGGATTCACTTAATTTTGTTCTAAACTTTTGTGATATGTCTTAATAACAGGGACCCTTGTTGCAGCAAGAACAAGAACATTAGTGAAAGATTCTTATGAACTCCGAGATGTCGAACAGAAACAGCAATTGAAACGGAAAGGTATGAAAGAACAAATTATTGTCTATTAGCAGCTTAGATATATTAGTTTCATAGATTTTGTTGTGAAATATTATGAACAGAAGACTTGTGGAGTGAAATGTGTGACAACCAAGTTCAAGAATTCCAAATAGTTGCCCCCCCCCCCGAAACCACCAAACTTTTCTTTATTGGGTATACCTCAGAAGAGTAGACCCACAATTTGAACACATAATGGGTCCAGCATTTTTTTTCAGCAAGTATCAGTTTTGGATACCATCAGATAAGAATTCTAAACTTTTCTTTCTCATGCGCATGATGTCTCATTATTATTCTTTTAGTCATTTACAGAAATGCATACTCTATTTAATGCATACATAGGGTGGTTTTTTTTTCAGTGCACTCATCTCACAATGCATTTTCATTGCAAACTCTGCCCTGTATTGCCAGTGATACATGTTTTTTCCCACAAAATGAAGACATCAAGTAAACTAGGAAATTGATGAAATTTGAATACATATCCAGTAATCAAGCAATATTAAAATATCTTCCAAGTGTGTCACACAGAAATAATGATTGTTGATTATTTACCATGTTATGTGAAGCATCTATGTATCAGAACTATTTTTATGGCATGAGCGTAGCCATTATTATCTAATGGATTATCTAATGTGTTGTTAGTGGAGGGGGGGTTGTCTCATTCCCCCCCCCCCCTACAAAAGATAAGCTTCCGTGGCTATGCCTGTGTTGGATGCATGTAACTAGCATTTTTTTTCTTACTGTTATTTGGTGTATTCATTTTTATTTAATGTGTAGCCAGTCACATGACACTGAAAATGTTTTGATGAGTCTTACAACTTTTGAATATCTTTGTTTCTTGTTTTTTGACAGATGATCCAAACCAACAACAAACAGATGTGAGTATTTCTGACAAAATCATATAATTTTCATTGTTGTATGTTTGTTTTACGCCGTTCATTAATAATTGCAATTTTTCAACTATCATTTTACCAAGCCTAAAATTTGAAAGTCTCGGCGCAATCAATTACTCCAAACGCTGTATCCACTACGGTAGTCACAATGACCTGTATTCACAAAATATATTAAATAGATGTTGAATAGTAGTAAGCTCAATAGTTCAAAATTTATGTAGAAGACAGATTCGTGCTATGATGTATTAAATAAATGCATTATTCATCAAATTTTGGTGATATATACTTCACAAAAATTTCTTTGGCTATTGTGTAATAAAAGTGACTTATAAATGCTATTGAATGATAAATGTGAAATAAACCCATGTTTTTTTTTGGATTTTACACTATGCCTTATTGAATCACCTTTATAAATACAAACCACTTATTTTGCTCTTAATCTTTTCTCTCAGCAGGGAACACAGTATAACCCCTGGGGCAAAGGTCAAGGGGCACCGGAGCGAGACGCAGAAGGCAATACCAAGAGACTGAGGTGGTCTGACCCGAACACAGCACCAGAGTATTACGACTCGTCTACCACGGTAAGAAAAATGGGTTATTCTTGATTTGTGTAGGCCAGGCTTAGAAGTAGCCATGGGAATCAAAAAGTGGGTCACCCCTCCCAACTTTCACAAGTGAAGGGGACATTATATTTTCCCCCTTTCAACCCATGCACTTATTCTCATTCATCCTTTGATTTATTGAACCTTTTTTAACAACCAACACTGAACATTTTTACTATGTCAAAATAATTATTATATTTTGTCATTACAATAAATTTTAAAAACAAAATACCATATATAAATATAACATGACATTCTTACAATTATAGCAATGTTTACATGAAATTATAATGCAAAATTTGAAGAAAGAAAGTTAAATGTAGTTGATACAGGAGTTCACATTGTGTAACTGAAAAAGGTTTACATAAAATGTTTTTCAAATATGACACACACTCTCTCCAGTACAAATAAATATTTCTGAGTATGTACATCCATGTTTAACTGTAATGACACTGTCTGGTTTATGAGTATAAGTTTATAAGTGTATGACATTTTGTTTCTCTCTTTATAGTTTTCAAATTTGGTAGTACAGTAAGATAACTTTCAAAGAAAGTTTAAAATTCATTAAAGCACTTTGCATTGTATTTGAATATCTTATTTCTTGTTTCTTTGAATAGGGAGTGGGCCTTGAAACCAAATCTTATGGCGGAGGAGGTCACATGATAGATGAGAGAGGGGAGAGGAGGACACGTTTCATCCAGACCCTAAAACACGACCAAAACCCAGGAGGTTAGCACTTTTTTTCCCCTCTCTATTCATTTTATCCATGAATGTATTTATGTATTTATGTGCATTTATTTACTAACAATTTACTGGTACTGCAAAAATTTCCAACTGACTTCAAAAAGTATGATGTTGAAGGGATAACAAAGCTTTTCGATCTGCAACTCATCAGGTTATCACACAGATATGAGCAAATCACAAGAAAAACCAAATATTTATACTGAAAGCTAAACTGGACGCTACTTTTCGAAGTCATTCGGAAATCTATTTACTATTTCATTTGTTAATTTATTTACTTGTTCATTTGTTGATTTATGTACTTGTTCATTTGTTGATTTATTTTTTCATTTGTTTGTTAATTTAGTTATTGCATTGTAAGTTTGGAGTAGAACATGATTATTGACCTTGTTGATTCATGCTTTATTTACCGATGTTCCTAGACATACACACCAAAAAAGGTATTGATCGATTGTTGGGTGGAATTTAATATATTTTATGCAGATATTATATAAACAAGCTGTAAGTCCATTTATCATTCCATGTACAGTTTATAAAAAAAAAAATATGTGACAAGTTTAATGCTAACTGACTGGGAGAGAGTAAACAATTTACAAAGAACTCCATTTTGCTAAATTTGTTTGATAAAAGATGTAAAAGCAGAGAAGACACATACATAACCATCCTTTTTTTTTGGGGGGGGGGTGGGAGATATGATGATTTAATTTACTTGTTTTATCCCATTCCTTTTAACATAATTGTGAACAATTTGTAGTTGTGTATTAAATAATTTTAGCTCGCTTTTTTTTAAAGATGTAATTAATTGTGTAAATCAGGTTAGCGACATATGTTCAGCAATACCTATAATTCATTTTGATTTTATTAAACTACTACCTTTATACAGCATCAAGTAAGTACCCTCTAGCCAATTACTGCTTTAAGTACATTCATCACAGCTTTCGTATGGATATGTTTAGCTCATTTGATTTTGCATTAATTGTGGCATCATGTTCATGCACTAAATGCAAGCAGGCTTTTTTTCTTCTTTTTTTTTTAAATTGTGTTTCTATGGGTATGTTAAAGGTAAATGACATGATTGGGGGTAGTCCTCAACTTGGGCTGATACTACTCTAGAATCAAGTAAACTATGCAAGGCTTCTCCTGTGAAAATCTTGTAGTCAAACGTTCGCTCATTCTAAAACAAACAATGTCAATATCACTAGTAGCATGGAAACCTGCTGTGTGGCTCTCTATGGGGCTTATTTTTATCCTACCCGGCAAAGAATAAGATACTCCTTTGTTTATGCTTGATTCTCCTTAAGTAAACAAATTACAGACAAATCCTCCCAGGTGGGAGATCTACATCTGCTAGTGAACAGCTGGTATATATTTCAACTCATTTGGTTCTTGAGGCATTTTCAAGTGTTCCCAATGATGTCACTAACCTTTAATTTTTTCATTTGAATTTATTGATCTTAGCAGACTTCATCACTGTGGCTGTTAATTTCTTCATTGTGTTATACATTGTCATATGCTGGGCCCAAGGATGTTAATACTGTGTAAAAACTATTATGTTTACGTCTTTTTGGCAGGCAGACTTGTTATATTTGCTTTTGTGGGTCATGTGTATGATATCATTGCTTATCATCCTGTATCTATTCATGAAATGTTATTTAAGTTCAATACTTTCTTTCACCAAATTTTCAAATCCTGTGAATCATACTGCAATCATTTTTAGGGGGCGTACGTGGTCCTCTCCGCAATACAGGTACACTTGCGTGTTTGTTTTTGGTTACTTTTTAAAAAAATTTGTGCTTACAGTGTGTATAATTCTTAACGAAGCTGTAGTGTTTTGCCCAAGCTAGCATAAAGCTGCCTTGGGTTAGTACAGCTGCTATGTGTTGTTTGGCTGCTTTTATTGCCTGCATAAGCAATATATTACCATACAATGTCTTTCTGTGCTGATTTGCTGATTAATATTGCTTTAAAACAAAAAACCTTTCAGTAAAATCTAGAGCCAAATTGTTTGCCCCACAGCACACAGTAGAATTAACAAATGTCATGTATTTTGATTGTTAACACATTGCATGAATCATAATGATAATATATAGAAATATATAGAAATATATTTGTAGATAAGTTCAAATTTCAGTTTGCAAAATATGCTCACACATGTAAGAGTCAATTTTTAGTGCTTTTATTGTTTTAGAAATGAGTTGTCTATAAAATTACCTTCATATTCACATGAAAAATTTCGTACATTTTCATATAAAAGACGAAAGACATTGATTTTTGCATATTCAAATCTATTTTTATTTCCAATCTCTTAAAAAACAACAAAAGAAATATTTCAGGAAATACAAGTGAACTTTACAATAATAAGATGCTTTAAAAAAATGTAAATTCATCTGCTTTAAAAATAAAGTGTGTCAAGTGAATGTGAGATATTGTGTCTAAAGGGCAGAGTGATAACAATTTGTCTGAAGTAAAATAAAATGTGAATCATTATCGTGAAATATTCTCTATCCTCATCTTGCCTACTAACCACTTCTCATCTCTTCTATCTATATTAACATGTTCACATTTCTCTTCACCACATGTGCACTGTCTGTCTATCTGCCTTTCTTCTGCACAGCAGGACTTTATAGAGCAACAGTTTTTATAACGGACAGAGTATCTCAGAAATTACAGGGTAACAGAGAGCTAAAACATTCTACAGCATTTTTATGCCTCCGCAACGAAGTTACCGGAGGCATCATGTTTTCGGGTTGTCCGTCCGTGCGTCCGTCTGTCCGTCCGTCCGTTACCGGATCTCGTTACCGCGATAGCTTGAGAACCCCCGATCAGATTTT
>JZLH01S0069397.1:14780-24974 GCA_001188425.1 Eucidaris tribuloides
TGTTAATTTCTTCTTGTTTTACTTGTCATATGCTGGCCCAAGGATTTAATACTGTGTAAAAACATTAGTGTACTCTTTATTGGCAGCACTTGTTTACTTGCGTTTTGTGGTGCATGTGTAATGATACATTGCTTATCATCCGTATCTATTCATGAAATGGTATTTAAGTTCAATACTTTCTTTCGACAAATTTTCAATCCTGTGAATCATATGCAAATCATTTTTAGGGGTAACCGTCGGTCCTCTCCCAATACAGTACACTTGCTGTTTCGTTTTTGGTACTTTTTAAAAAAATTTGTGCTTACAGTTGTATAATCTTAAGAAGCGTAGTGTTTTGCCCAAAGCTCGCATAAAGCTGGCCCTTGTGTTAGTACAGCTGCTATTGTTTGTTTGGCTGCTTTTATGCCTGATAAGCAATATTTAACCACTGCCATGTCTTTCTGTGCTGATTTGCTGATTAATATTGCTTGTAAAAACAAAAACACCTTTCAGTAAAATGGTAGATCCAATTGGTTTGCCCCACAGCACACAGTAGAATTAACAAATGTCCATGTATTTTGATTGTTCACAGCCATTGCATGACATCATAATGATAATATAATAGAAATATAATAATATATTTGTAGATAAGTTCAAATTTCAGTTTGCAAATATGGCTCACACATGTAAGAGGTCAATGTTTTAAGTGCTTTTATTGTTTTATAGAAATGATTGTCTCTAAAAATACCTTCATATTCACGAATTAAAAAGTCGTACATTTTCATGATAAAAGACGAAAGACTTGAATTTTTGCATATTCAATCTATTTTTTATCCAATCTCTTAAAAAACAACAAAAGAAATATTTCAGGAAATACAAGGAACTTTAACAATATAAGATGCTTGTAAAAAAAATGTAAGATTCCATACTGCTTTAAAAATAAAGTGTGCAGAGAATGTAGATATTGTGTCTAAAGGGCAGTATGATAACAATTTGTCTAAGTAAAATGAAAATGTGAATCATTATCGTGATATTCCTATCCTGCATCTTGCCTACTAACCACTTCTCATCTCTTCTATCTATATTAACATGTTCACATTTCTCTTCACCACATGTGACTGGTCAGTCTATCTGGCCTTTCCTTCTGCAGCAGCAGGACTTTATAGAGCAACAGTTATAACGGACAGAGTATCTCAGAATAAATTACAGGTAAGCAGAGATAAAAGCATTCTACAGCATTTTTATGCCTCCCAAAGCGAAGTTACCGTAGAGCATCAATGTTTTCGGTTGTCCGTCCGTGCGTCCTCTGCCGTTCCGTCCGTTACCCGGATCTCGTTACCGCGATAGCTTCGAGAACCCGAGTCAGATTTGATGAACTCAAGACCAAGTATGTAACTATGAGCCACCAATGAACTGATTATATTTGGAGCTGAAAGCCGTCAAGGTCAACAGGCACCGGCCTTAAAATGGTCTGATTTGGGTCGTTACCGCGATAACGTGAGAGCGGCTGGTCGGATGTCATGTAACGTGGTGTGTAAGGTACATGCTTAGTATTAATGAGGCACCAATGAACACGATTAATTTTGGAGCGAAAAGCCGTCAAAGCGTCACCGACCTGAAATATGTCTGATTTGGCTTGTCACCGCGATACTTGAGAGCGCTGGTCGGATTGTCATGTAACTTGGTGAAGGTATGTTTATGAGGGCACCAATCAGTGATTAGATTGTTGGAGTTCAAGCGTCAAGAGGTCAAAGGTAACCGGGCCTAAAATATGTCTATTTGGCTCCGTTACCCTATAATGAGGAAGCGGCTGGTCGGATTGTGATTAACTTGGGCGAAGTATTATATAAGCACAATAACACTTATTAGATTTTGGAGCTGAAAGGTCAAAGCCGTCAAGTCACTGGGCCTAAAATAGTCTGATTGGCTCCGTTACCGCGCAACTTTGAAACAGCCAGTTAGATTTTCATGTTAACATGGGTGAAGTATTATTATACGGCACAATGAACTGATTATAGATTTTGGAGCTAAAGGTCACTGCGCCTTAATATGTCCGATATGGTTTTACGGTTGATAACTTGAGTATTGATTTGTTCCAATTTCTGATGTAATTGGGAAAAGTATCTAATTAAGGCACCAATTTACTGAGTCGATTTTGTGAGCTGAAGGTCAGAGGTCAAAGGTCACAAGCCTCACTGTCCGATTTGAGTCATTGCTCTCATAATTTGGAACTGCTTTATTGATTTTACTGTAACTTGTCAAGGCATCACAGGGCTTATTGCTATTCATCTAATGGTCTTTCTACCATGGTAGCTTTTCAAATTACAATCATTGATGGGAGTGCTTGACTGCGGAGGCATACCATCACTGCGTCGCAGTCGAACTCCTCGTAGTTTTACATGAACATTTTATTAGCTGTAGTTTCAGCTGAGATGATTTGATGAAGTTTAAAGAGATTTTTAGTACTGTGTAACAATAATAGAAGTATTAAATATTAATATAAATAAATATGATATAATATAATATGACTATAATATAAATAATATAATATATATAATATATAATATAATTGATTTAATAATATAATATTAATATTAATTATATAATATAATATGATTTATATGATATAATGATGATATGATATAATATAATATGATATGATATAATATAATATATAATATAATATAGTATAATATAATATAATATAATATAATATAATATAATATAATATAATATAATATAATATAACATGAATGTAATGTAATGCAATGTAAATATGAAAAGTGATGTTGTTTCATCAGAAAGTGACTAAAACATATATTTTGGGTCTTTCAGAATTCGCCCTTAGTGTGATAAATTGTAGAGTTTAGCTAAGAGTTTTCTTTGAAAAACAAACAAACAAACAAAATGTTACTATAGTATATTGGCAAAACTCTACTTATTGGTATACCAAATTGTCATTTTGTTGTAAACCTGACAGTATGATGTAATGATACTGTGTCATGAAATGTAACATACATATTTCATCAATATGTGATGTGCCAGTTAATGCACTTTGTAACATAAATCAATTTGTATGGCTAATCTGTAAAATATTAATGATGCATAAATCTATTATTAAATAATTAAGTGTGCAAGGAATGAAATATATTATAGTATGCTTTTATTGAAATTGTCTCTGCTGAAAGCATATTTGATCACGCATCATACTCAATAATTTGTAATCAAACGTATCATTATGATTCAGTGCTTCAGTCTAATATTTGCTAATTGCACTTGCACACATATTTGCTTACCACTATTTGCTGTGATGATTATAGTTCTGTTTTTTAATTACCGTTGTTAGTCTTTAGTAAATGTTTTGAAAATCACATTTACAGAAAAAAATACCGGTAATAGTAGTAATAGTAAATAGTAGTAATGATGATGATAATAATAAATGTCATTATTATAATTCTAACCAACATTCTTATTGGGTTAATCTGTGAAGCAAATTCAATGTAAATTTCAAACATAAAATATATTGATTGGCAAGTAGTGTCTTGCAAAATGATAAGTTACTACTGAACATGTAACCATTAACCACTCTCACTGTTTTCTTCTTTCTTGTACTATATAATTCATACCAAAATCCATATAACATTGGCCAATGTCCAAATTGGTTGGTTAATCAATAGTTTAATCCAGAATGGCTTTATCCATAAATTAAATATACATCTATAATTATTTCTTTAGAATATGTAGGGTTGAAAATGACTAAAGTTACTTTATAAATGACCTTGTTTTTAAAAATGAATATTTATTTCTGGTAGAATTCATCGCGCACGAGAAGAGCAGTAAGAACCCTGACGAGCCTTGGGGCCGACCCGGGGGTGGTGCTCCTATGATACTACCGGACGGCACCATCAATGCAGCCAATAGGGGGAAGGCCCAGATGGACAAGATGGGAGTGGGACCCCTCAAACCAGAGGAGAGACAGGCCAAACAGAAATACTTGGACACATTGAGTAAGTATTAGTCTTATATCAATATTATTTTCTCCCTGCGTCATCAATTCTTTAATGAGAAGTATCACTGTAATTGCTTCTGTTGTTGATGTCATTTTGATAGGTTTGAAAGTGATAACAACCATAGTTGAAAGTTTCTCCACCCACCTAAACCCCCATTTACTCCTGCCGCCCCCCCCCCCAAAAAAAAAACTAATATATATATATCAGCAATGAGTACTGACGCAAGAGCTGGTTCTATCATTATGCAAATTAAAGAGAACATTCTATGTCTTGCTGTGCTTCAGTTACTGTGGGGTGCAAAAGGTTAAAGGCAGAGTATAGATTTGCTTTTATGATGAAACATGGATTTTTTTTTCCTTGCTATTGAGTTGTTCAGATGGACCTATATGATCTGTTAATTTCCTGAAAATGACATACTTTGAAACTTTTCAATTTTATGAGAAATTGGTAAAAAAACCCAAAAGTAGCCCAATCCCCCTCCCCCACCCCCCCACCCCCACGGGAAGTTTATGTAGTGATATCTCCTCCCTGATAGTTACAAAAATCACATTATGTTAATTTAAACCAGTTTGGTAGGTATGGTATTTTTTTCTTATGTTTAACATGACATAGTTTATGAAAGATTGACAAAAAACTTGTCCATTTGATAAAAATTGTATAGTGGCTTTAACTTGGCATATAAAAGGTTAAGGTGTGGCCGGCACAAGGGCCCTAGCATATGTTCCCAGCAGAAGGGCTTAACAGTAAATGGCTTCTAATTTGAAAACCAGTGGTTTTTTTTTTACATGGAAGCAAACTAGTGAGATATTTAAGATCCTTCTGTCCGTCTGTTAAGTGCAAATATTAAAGACGCTATATAACACTGTGGAAGACCCGTTTAAAAAACTGTCGAACTTTGCTATCTGACATATCTGACAGTGTTTGAATGGACAAATAAACACCCTAGAACACAAAAGTTTGGAAGTTAATATATTCTCAGCCAATAGGAAATTCTGCAACACAGCAGTCTATGGGGGAAAGCTAGAATGGTCTCTCAATGGTTTTCACTTTTTTAAAGCACTTAATGATTGTTTTATACTGCAATTTTTCAGGGGTTCATAGACCATATCAGAGACACTGGTAGCATGGGGAATCATGTAGCTCAGATTTTTTAAACTGGAGACATTGTTATACAATGCCTTTAAATAAAGCATTAATTGAATGAATGAATGAATGAATGAATGAATGAATGAATGAATGAAAGAGTTTATTTACCAAAAAACAAACAAGATAAAATACATATAACAGAGATGAGTTGTTTGACATTTGTTTGGTAAAAGGAATCTACGGAAATAACAAGTTCTGCTAGTGAGATGTAGATCCTTTGTTAGACTATTTACAATATAAATACACTTGAAATATTTAGCATGATATAGCATGAAACAATACAACTAGAAATATCTTATACAACGTGAATAATTATATCTTACGATTAGGTGCTTTCAAATAAAACTGAATACATGTAAGTAAATTAAGCGCATAGTATAAGACAATCATACGTGGAATACAAACTATAAACAAAGTAAATGAAATATATATATAATTCTCAAATAAAAGAAAATTTACTGTTAAAGGTAAATGACATAATTGGGGGTAGTCCTCAACTTGGGCTGAAACTACTCTAGAATCAAGTAAACTATGCGAGGATTCTCCTGTGAAAATCTTGTAGTCAAACATTGACTCATTCTAAAATAAACAATATCAATATCACTCGTAGCAGGGAAACTTGCTGTGTGGCTCTCTATGGGGCTTATTTTTATCGTACCCGGATAAAATTTAAATACTCTTATGTTTATGCTTGATTCTCCTTAAGTAAACAAATTACAGACAAATCCTCCCATGTGGGAGATCCACTCCTGCTAGTGTATAGTTGGTACATATTTCAACTCATTTGATTCTTGAGGCATTTTCAAGTGTTCCCAATCATGTCACTAACCTTTAAGGCTCTTCTGCTGGGAATATATGCTAAGGCCTTTCTGCTGACCTTATGACGTAATATACATAATATGTGTGTGTTCTCATTCTAGAAGCGGAAATTGAGGATCAGAAGATGCAGAGGAAGATGCTGGCCCAAGACGTGATGAAACCCGGAGGAGAGGTGGTGGATTGGATGAGGAGCAAGGATGTGGGCTACCCCACCAAAGACCCCTCCACGGGGGTGGTCCTCCCGGTACACCACAAGGGAACGTCGGACGTCACGCGGCATGTAAGTTGTCTTTGTCAATTAAGCTCCTTTCACATACAAGCTCTAATTTTTTGGTGGTATGAGAGCAGGGGACTGACATACAGTTGGGAGGAAAGAATTCTTGAGGTCAAACAACGTGTCATTTGCACCCTTAACTCTTAAAGGGGAAGTCCAGGCTGAAAATAACTTAATTTTTAAAAAAAAAATAGAAAAAATAAAAAAAATATTGGTGAAGGTTTGAGGAAAATCCGTCAAAGAATAAAAAAGTTATGAATATTCAAAGTTTTTATTTTGTGACGTCACATGCGAGCAGCTCTCCCATAGTAATGCAGTAAAAAAAATCAATAAAACATCATTTTCTCAGAAAATTCACATTATTTCTATCTAAGCTTTTGATATATCATCAAAATATCATCTTCTTTCCAGTTTTTAAGAAAAAACTTATGTTTCTATTGGTTATCATTAAAAAAATTGGAAATTTAATTGATTTTTTATCACATGGGCCTATTGGGCAGCTGCTCGCATATACGTCACCAGTCCAGAATTTTAAATGCTCATAACATTTTTATTATTTGACGTATTTCATCAAACCTTCACCAATATTTTTCTTTATTTTTCTATATTTTTTTGAAATCAAGTTATTTTCGCGCCTGGATTCCCCTTTAACGATGCCGAATCACAAATCTGCACCACACAATACACCAATACACACAATCTCCATCGAGCTGTAATTTCCCTGGCACGTTAAGAATTAAAGCACAAGTTTAGTTTTGGTGATTTTTTTTGTTATTTGAAAGCTTTATGACCAAAGGTCATATCACAATAACAGATTCTGAATGTCTTTCGTTTCTTTTTTTAGAATTAATTAATGAAAAATAGTCGGGGGGGGGGGGGGGACCCGTGAGATTTTTGACTATATTTTACAGTATAGCATCCAAAGCGTTAATAAGGTGTTAATGTAATCTGAATTATACCTCAGCAGAAAGATCAGACCTGATATATCTGTCAACATGATCTTTATCTCGATTTCAGTAAAGACTCGATTACAACAACATCATAAGTACACAGTTTTTACAATAAACAAAACACATATTAATACCATCAAAATCCCATTTTGCCCTAATTCTGTAGATGATGGACATCCGGCGGCCAGGCCTAGCCCCCGAGGCCAGGGACTACCGGACTGACCTGGTCCAACAGGCTGAACAGAGGGCCTACCAGAGAGATCTACAGAAGCAGGAATCCAGGCAAGCCATAGTCAAGGTCAGTGTCAGAACAAGTTTGTTACCAGGCCTTCAACTGGTCCTTCTTTTCCTACTTTTTCCTACTTTTTTTCTGAAGATCCTAATTTTCCAATTTTTCCCCTAAAAATCTGTATTTTACTACTTTTTCCTAGTACTTTTTTCAAAAAAATAAAACAAAAAAACCCTTTGCGACAGGTTTAATATTTGTTTGGAGATGAGTGGTCTTTAAGATTTGTTGCTGAGAGTACTGTAACTACCATAATCACCTGTTTGTGAAGAAAATTTGTTTCCGCGATTTTCCGCTGTTTCACCAATCTTAGAATTTTTTTGCCATGTATTCCGCATGTTTACATTTTCTTCCAAACACTTCTTATAAATATCCTATTTTCCTCCTACTTTGGTGGATTAAATCTTACTTTGTTACTGCTTTTAAGAGAATCTTGCTGCTGATTTTCTCGTACTTTTTCAACCAAGCAGAGTTGAAGGCCTGCTTGTATTTACTTCCCAAGTGCATGTTTACATACCTCTGCACTGCCAGTGTCATATTTACATGCAAATTGGCATATTTATTATCGTTCATGCCTTTTGTATTTTGTGTCTGTACATTATAAAATGATTCAATTCCGAAACTAGAAATATGTTACAACTTGTAACAGGAATATTGAAGTACGAAAAGCACCATTGACTTTTTGGAATACATCAAAACTGTCTGGATACATTTTGCAATGTCTCTGAGAAGTACAATATTTGGTATCTCTTGTCATTAAATTCAGAATATTTTGTTTTTCTCTTTGATTCCACAGCATCATAACACGTTTGATCAAAATTGGGGCAGGCCGGGTCACGGTGCACCTCATGCAGATGCTCTGAAGAGGCACTCCTTGGATTTGGAAAAGTTTCATCAGGTATGACAGCCATTACTCATTTGCATGAATGTAACCTAAATGTTTAGACAAGTATGCTTTGGTAATATTAATATGTCATTTTTGTTGTTAATATTTTCAAGGTGATGGGAACTGTTAAGTGCTAAATTTTCACACAATGAAATTGTCATGAATAGGAGTCGACAGCCGTTTCACATGTATGAAACTTTTGTGAGTAGTCCACCAAGTCTTGTATTGGCATTCAAAAAGATTAGTAGATACAAGCTTTCACTTGCATTTTGCTTTCACGAATATCAACTCCTTGCGTCATTTGTGAAAACTAAATGCTCGCAAAAATTTCTGGTTTTACAGCATATCATCATCGAGTTATTATAGGTATCAACAGGATACCACAGACATGAGGTGGGAAAGAAATAAGCGAAGCAAGAAATATGTCAAAATGATTGCAGTACATATTTGCTCTGCCATGTAACTAATAATACTGCATTTTTTCACATTTTAAAAACTTTTCTGGAAATTGATAATGGAAGTTTTATGTAATGTAAGTGAGATATGCAACAGATTATGAGACATTATGTCTTTGAAGGATAATAAGATAATGTTACCATATATCTGAATCTGGTTCAGTGTTTCATATTAAGCAAAAAACTGTGACACATTTTGTTTCATTGAATGGCTAATGAATAGGAGTGTTTGGTGTTAATGACAAAACATTAAAGATAAATAAGCCAACTGTATAGTACATGTGCCATCTTACATTCCATTATTTGTTTGTTTCTTGCATGATGCTTCTTTCTTGGTATTATAGTGTTGCCTCACTTTTGCATTTGATTTCTTTCTTTCTTTTTTGCATGCCCTCTTACTAACAAATTACACATGACCCACCATATACCATTTTAACATACAAAATCCCTACATAATTTGCTTGCACACACAATAAAATGTACACAAACATGTCCATATTCACTTAACTCATCAATGATAATTTTCAAAACACAAAATTCTTGTCAATATCCATGGAATACAATCTTAATGCACATTATATTTCACAATCACAAATCTACATATCCTGATATAAACACACTACACTCATTCATACATGCATCATTCAATTGAAATTACTTATATGCACACACAAACATCCAAACTCTGATCTTGTATCTCTTGAACTCCATACCACATTTCCACTTTAAACTCTCTTACACATAAACATGCAATCTTTCATCTTCAACTACATGCAAACACTCACCAAACACAAATATAACCCATGCACATACAAACCAATAAACCTACAAACAGACAGAACGCAAGGACAAGCCTCTCTGGAACACCACGGGGTCTGTGAGACAGCCGTGGGCCCGGACCAAGGCCCTAGAGGAGCGGTTCCGAGACCCTTCCCAACAGCCCGCCGTCAAACCGAGGGTAGGGGCATCTTCTGCGGTGTGTATAGTGCAGTGTTGAAATCTGCATGTTTAGAATATTTAATCTGCACTGGAAGTGATGTAATTAATTGAGCACCTGCACATAGGTTCCGTATCATATATCTGACACTTGATACATTAGTTGTACCTACACATGAAACATACAAATTTCATATTTTTTTCCTTGAAGCCTAACAATTTTGTATATGTGATTATGTTTACTTTCTCGTTTTCCATCTTTAGAATTGAAAATTTATTTAGATTAATGTGTGGTTTAAACATATTTCTAACTCCATTTTAATATTTACATTTATCATTCTGTTGGCTCATTAACTTCAGCATTAAATTTCAACTAAATCATTATTACTAGCTTTGCTTCTAAATCCTAATTTCATCAGAATTATTTTTTAATTCATGCATCTTACCTTTAAA
>JZLH01S0069405.1:2911-16359 GCA_001188425.1 Eucidaris tribuloides
AGTGGCGCCCGCCCGTCATCGATAGGACCCTCAGGAATTATTAAATGCCATACTGGCGGCGGACCCACTGGGCTCCGCCGGGGACTAATTTATTTCACTGGAAACCTGGTTATATTTATGTGGTTGCCCCACTGTGGCATTAACAAAAACAGTTTTTTTTTTCTTTGGCTCCATTAGTTTTCTCTTGCTTGCTTTTGGCTTTATTAAATGAAAACTGTAAAAAAAATACAATGTGGACTTTTTAGAAAACTTGGTACAAAATCTAAGCTGTTGTCTCTTGTCGGAGCCACGCTGGAGGAGGCCCTGACAATCCCTGGACAATTGTGGTCACAAATACAAGAAATTGGCCTGCTCGGCGGCCCGGTGCCGGCCGAGATTTTAGCAATTATCGCCCGGTTTACAGCGGCAGCCGCCAGGCACCGCTGTTTTAGGGGCAATCGGTCGCGTCGCCGCTGAAGTTTTAGTGCGGAGTTAAAATTCCAGCGGCGCCTGCTTCATTTTACTCGCGCCCAAAACCACGCCAGGTGGCGGGTGTGGCGCGCCAGGGTACCGACTAATCTAGGGGCAGGCGCCGTCCCAGACGTGACCGATTTTTGAACTCACCGCCCAGTGACTGACCTTATGCCCAACAGCGACTGGGTGGCGACTGGGCGGCGGACCAGCCTCGGCGGCTTTTATTTTAGTCTTAGCGTTCTCAAGCGTTTCTATTTCGTTAATTCCTCCGAGTTGCCAGCCAATACTCAAATATCGCGCCAAGCCGAGTGAGGGCGATTACCCCAGTGATTGCGTCGTCACTGGGGTAATCGCCCTCACTCGGCTTGGCGCGATATTCGAGTATTGGCTGCAACTCAGAGAATTAAAGCGAAATAGTAACGGTTAGAACCTAGACTATACTTCTTATTAAGCAGCTTCGAAAAGTAGATTATTCGGGGTGAATAATCGGTCATCGATTGATATGCGCCGTTAAAACCGACAACAACAACAAGTAACATATTTAACATAAATCGTTCGATGGTGATTTCTTGATTAGGTCGATGCCCAGGCGGCGAGCGCCCGGTGACCGCCCGGACACCGGGCGTGTTTTGGGCGGCGAGCACCCGGTGACCGCCCGGACACCTTGCGTGTTTTGGGCGGTGAGTAAAATCGAATTTTAACTGCGCGCTAAAACTTCAGCGGCGACCCACCGATGCCCCAAAAACCAGCAGTGCCTGGACGGCTACCGCTCGGTGACCGGGCAAAATTGGCTAAAAACTCGCCGCCTGGTCACCGAGCAGGCCAATTTTTCTATTTGTGACCATAGCCTCTTATTAACGAATTCATTGTACATGTTGTAAGGAGAATGTGCACAAATTGAACTTTCCACCAAAAACATGCCTGAGCTTTAATTTGATCATTGGTTTTGGTAACAAAATAATTACCTCATAGTCTTCCACCCAAATTGAGCAAACCCGGAAAATAAAATATTATGTCCTATCAGTCCTATGTTATTGATAAACAAGTTCTAAGCGGATCTGTTGTACCAGTGCAAAAGCTTTAATGCTACTTTATTGGTATTCGCAACTTAAATTGTTTCTACTATTCGAAAGAATGTAAGAACCCTCACAAAAGCCTACCTGTAACCAAAAGTTTTAAATATGGCACATCTTCATTTTCCAATATAACAGCAATTCCTTAATTTTAGCGTGTTATTTTCTGAACTTGGCCAGTAGAGGGCAAGCTTATTTCTTTGTGCATATTGAAAGAGTTGCGACAACCTGTGATTTAAACACCACTTCATGCAAGGGCGTGGATCCTGGGGTGGAAAGGAGGGTAGTCGCCACCCCAATGAAAATCGATATGTTTGCCCCCCCCCCCCCACACACACACACACACACACCGATACTTTGACAACTTGAAAAATTCATAACATGAAAGTTTAAAAAGCACTAGAAAGCACTACAAAACCATTAAACTTAACATAAAATACTATTAAACCGTACACATTTTTTCAATTTTTTCAAAAATTCAATTTAACAATTTGGCGCCGAAAATTTTTGACTGTTTTCACTTTTGCCCCCCACCCCCCATCCGAAAAATGGATCGACGAACCTGATTTCATGTCCGATACAATTCAACATTACGTAACATTTCTAATCACTTGCGATGAGCGCCTTATGTTATGAATAGAAAAAATTCGAACGCCAAATCGCAACATTGTCAATAAAAGTACTCTATTTCTGCAGTGACTAGACATCAGTATTTTCGCTTGGTAAACAATGTTTATCGTAATGTTGTTTTAGATCCTGCATTATCCGAACCCAGTTCTATTTATGGCGCTATCTCTATAATTTAGTATACATTATTAATAGGCCTAAGCGTATAAAGATATTGTACATAAAGAACCCGACTGGAGTTGCAAACAATGGATGAATTAAGTAAGCAACTGAATTAATAATGAGTGTTCTTGTCAAAGTTGCCATGCTAACCACCACAAATTTATCGAGTTCTTTCGGATAGACAACTGATACAGCGTGTTGATTACTAGGGCAGTCAGTGGCGTATCTAAGGGGGGGCAGAGGGGGCACGTGCCACGGGCGCCACTTTAAGGGGGGCGCAAAAAAGGCAAAAAAAGAGAAAGAGAAAGAAGAAAAGAAGGAAGGAAAAGTATGAACCTCATAGAATTATGCGCCCCTCCCTCCCAGTTCACAGGGTAAAATGCGTTAGAAAAATGGGTTTATAGGGTTACCAGTACAATTTTTTTTTCTAAAGCTCGGTCGACCCGCTCCCTCGCATAATTTTGCAAAGACAATCTACCGCTTGGTCGGTCTTTCATTTGCATTTATAGTTACTTAAATTACTTTAATAAGTTTTGGTATTGGGGCAGTAGCGGATTTACGGGCGGTGTTAGTAGATGTCAGAAAGCTAGAACGTATAACAAAATATGTTTACAAAGCAGTGGAAAACACTACAAAACCAATAAACTTAACATAGAAATACTATCAAGCATACACAATTTTCAAGTTTCGGCGCGCTTTGCGCGCAAGCATACACAATTTTCAATTTTTCAAACATATGCTATTTTCAAATTGCGTGCCAAATAATAAATTGCAAGTTTGCGCGCGGAGCACGCCTAACATCTTTGGTCAACCCTCCCCTTAGCAAAAAGCTAGATCCACCATAGGGGGAGGGGCAACTTTATTGTTTGCCCCGGGCGCCATAATTCCTAGATACGCCACTGAGGGCAGTAAATGGCAATCAAAGGGAAAAAGAATTGAAAATACACACACAGGAACACGCAAAACAATTACACAACCAAAAAATACGAATACAGTGAAATCAATGAGATTGAAGAATATTTACTAGGTATTTTTTTTTTCAGAAACAGAGATAGTTGAGAAAATTAAAGATAGAATCGGGGATAAGTTTAATCAAGTTTAATAATTGTGCAGAATTACAAGTTAAAACGAATAGAAACTGCAAGAGCGGCAAGTTTCTGTTCTGACACTCTGTGAACGATTATTGAACAACTAGGATGTGATTTACATCGTAATCATGGTAATTACTTTTTTCATAGGATAAAAATGAGCGCTAGATGATTTATTATCAGATGTTGTGTTACGAGACTGATGTTTTGATTTCAAATGGGTGTAAACTATATCAGGAAAATGTGAGTAACTGTATGTATGTGTGCACTTACTCTCAGGAAATTAACCAATATTTAGGCTAAAATAAAGTTCATGTTTACCTTGAAGCCACATGATAACCGTGTTTTCAAAAATATGAGCTACATAATCCTCCATGCTCTACGTGTCTTTGATAAGGTCTAAAAATTGATAAGTAAAAAAGCCGTATTTTATATTGATGATTTAGTGCTTTAAAAAGTAAAAACCTAGTACCCAGGTTGACCAGATTCACCCTGCTTATTTTCGACTACATACTTAATGTGTGTAGATCTAGGTTATTTTATACTCCACCGATGTAGAAATTCATGAATGACGTTACTAGGATGTTTATTTCTTCATTTAAACACAATATTGTAGCTCAGATATCTTGACCTTTTTTTCAATTGAAGTTCTAGATTGTTAGCCTGTGTCTTTAACGACAAGCCTTCTTTACCAATATTAACAGAGCAGAGTTTTGGATAGCTGAGATTTTTTTCTGTGTGACCAGAAATTAGTTTAGTTAATCTTGTGATTCAGTGTGAGGTTAAAGATTGTGTTATTGATTTGCACGTCAAGAAACATCTATATGAATCAAATCAGCTGAAATCATATCCAATGTGAAGATTAATATAAATAAACACCTCTCATAGAGACTTGGGGTAAAATATTGAGTTTTGGTTAAAATCTGGACGATTAAACTTCATCCTTTTTAATTTGCTCAGGAGCAAATTCAAAAAATCCGCGACGTCAAACGTGCACGTGCCGTTCCAAAATGGTCCGATCAGCCGTTAGCCAAAGGTCGCGCAGGGGATAGCCGTTAACCAATCAGAGGGCTGCGCTGGTCTTGCTACGGTGCACAGTAACCGCAATTCGCAGTTGGAGCAAAATTGAAACTCACAGAAAGAACCACATTCTGGTAACATGTCGTTATTAGTTTTTCTCATAAAACAACAAATTCATGACGTATGGATCTCAGACTTTCAACACACCATTTGTAAGTACTAAACTACCGTTTGGTATTGATAATGAAGGGAAGTAATGGACTTGCACATCCCTAACACAATCTTTAACTCATTAGTTTACATAACAGTTTCCCAATGTCTCCGAAATTTTGTAACCCCTTTAGAGTTAATTCATGTCACATCACGTTCCACTGTAGCAAACAGGCTAAATATCTAAAACACCTTGCACTGTTTAACTACCGCTGATATACGATACGGCAGGGGCGGCAGAACCGCGCGAACGGTGGGGGGGCGCAGGGCGGACACTTGCCCCCCCCCCCAAAAATAAAAATGGATTAGGCAAAAAAATGGCCCCTTTTGCAAAACGAAATGTCCTTTTGTGAAATACGCATGTTCCCTTTTTCTTTCAAAACGAAATCTGCCTTTGTGAAATGACGCCTTTAGTCTACTTCATTTGCTTCGACTATTTGTCTTCTTCTGTATCATGTTATAAATTTTTTTGCCCCTAACGGCGGCCACGTATATGCCTACAATAGACATAATTAGGTAATTATATCAACAAGCCATTTTGCTGGCCTAAAAAGGGCATTAGACTATCGCTCTTAATGCCCTCATGTGGTAGCAAAATATGCCAAGCTACGTGTTTGCCCCATCCACCCCCTCCCCCCATTTTAATGAAGGCAAATAATGCCCTTTTTTCCTAAGTTGAATGTGCCTTTATTCTTTGGTTTTAGGACCCTATACTGAGAGTGCAGTGAAACCTTTATATACGCACATTCGTCACTGCGAGGTGATTTCATTTTATTTTGTGTTCATTGTTTATTCTATGTTAATTTGCGCCTTGACTGTCTGATGGGGCACAATAATAGAGAAAGAAAATACTTACATTTATATACCTGAACGGGCATTTGGCGCTTCATCTTTATAGAATGCCGTCTGCGGGTTGCAAAAATTGGGAACCTCTCAATTTTTTTTTCGTGATTACATGCGCCCTTATTTTATATACTCTTTCGAGCGATAAAAAGTGATTTTTTCGTGAGTAACTTTTCCTACCGGGTTCCCTTTTCTTCTCTTCAACAAAGAAATCACTTTCGTTAGGAGAGAGAATTGCCCCTTTTTCTTCAGCGAGAACTTCAAGTAGTTATGCAATGTGAACATCATGAGCTTTGGATTTTATAACGAAACTAGTTTATTCATCTCTGCCTCACTAACGTATTTTCTCTCATTGAATTCTTATGGATTCGTTTGATGTTCATTCAAATCTATTTAAACACACCTGCAAAAATTCTGAGTTGTAATTAGCGCTCAGAACAGACACAAAGCCGATGTTTTAAATCTCGAAAATTTCCACTTTTCCCAAAAACGCGCTCGCTCCGCTACGCTCGCTCGCGAGGTAGATATGTGTATATTTCAATTTTTAATGATCAAAAATCCCTTCAAAAGAGTTTAGCTCAAGTTTACATTAACCGGTGAAGGATGAACAACTACTTCAACGCAGAAAAAGTTTTGATCACTAGACAGATTGTTCTTTTTATGTTTTTTTTTTAAAATACTACAAAAAAATCAGTGCTTGTAATTAGCGCCAGAATAGACCACACAAAGCGACGTTTTACCATCTGAAAATTTTCCAATTTTACAAACCGCTCGCTCCGCGAAGCTAGATACATGTATTATTTCATGGTTTATAAATGATTCAGAAATGCCCCTGCAAAACGTTTTGCTCAAAGTTAAATTACTATGGGAAGCAAACAGCTACTTCGAGTAGAAAAGTTTGATTTCACAGATGTTCTTTATCTTTTTTAAAATACTACAAAAAAACAGGGCTGGTAATTAGCCGCCACAATAGACCACCAATGCGAGTTTTACAACTACAACTTTTTCTAATTTCTCAAACGCTCGCTCGCGGAATTATGTGTAGGCCCTATAGATATTTTCAAATCGGAACCCATTTAAGAAAAGGTTGGGCGAGTGAGATGTCACTAAAAAACAGATCTTCAAGCAACACCTATCTTGATGTGAAAATATCTCTGCTTGCGCCCGCCCAATGCCCTTTTGACATATAAGTAGCCCTTTTTTTAGGCTATTGCCCCCCCCCCCCCAACGAAAATACGTTCCGCCGCGCCTCGGCGATACAGTATACATCTCTGCAGCCATGACTGTACTGTTACCAATGGAGTGTCCTTCGATTTACGACATTGATGGCCTTCTCAGAGCGTCACAGTTGAAACTCGCTCAGACCGTTATATTTTGCTTTCAGAATGTTTTTGTAGCAAACAGTATGTTTCTAGCAGCCAGGATTGAGGTAGAGGCGACTGTTCCGGAGTCACGAAGCCTTTAAAAATGTTTCCATAAACACGTGACTCGGCCAGAGGCCATGCCTTGCCAAATTGCCGGCCACACGATATCACGTCCTCAGCTATTTGAGTAATAAGTCCGTTGACAGATAAACTGAAGAGTAACCTTCCCACGACTTCACATGGACTATGATAATCTTATTCGGCGGTGATAGTCCACAGAATTTCCTGTCTTCCTTTGCTAGATTCGTGTACACTCAATGCTCATAATTATGCGAATATTTTTTTAGAAACATTTCTAGAAGCTGCCATTTTTTCTGACTGAACGGGTATTATCTGAGCATTTAAATTTGTTACCCCAGCGTGAAAACAATTATATTTAAGAAAGAATTCATTTATAGCAAATTTATCGCAAATTAGGGTATTTCAGGTGTTCCAGAAAGATTCTAATATACATTATATTAAATATTTGCATTCCTGGACCTTGGAAACATGGGTTATAGACAACCAGAATTTACTTTTCTGTGGTTTCCCATGTTTGCAAGATTATTGGGCCAAAAATATGCCCATAAGGCGGCATTTTGAATTATTGCAACATTAAGCACTTGATCCCACCTCTCTGGATTTTCGGGACTTTTCTAATCTTGATTGTTTGGTAGCCCGTCCAGGTTAAATATTCAAGTCGGTTTCGGTGGTCTGTTGCAATTTGTTTTTGGGGTCATTTCAGATTTTTGAACTGGACTTTTATAATCCTCATCTTTAACTCCTCTTCATCATACAACTACCATTTCTTCGTGGCGCCAGTCATTTATACCTCTATGAATGAAGGGAAGTGTGCTATTGTGCAATGCACAACTAAAACTCCTCAAAAAGTTTAGAATCTGAGTTTGATGGTTACTTCCTCCCATTTCGTCGGCAAGCAATACAATCCGATGCCTCGGTCCATAAGAATTTAAATTTTTTTAATAGTGGTATCCGATTCGTCTATGATTATTTCATCTGGGAAAAGCGGTATTTCAAAAATGTGGGATCAACGTTAAATGAAAAACGCCCTGCCCAATAATGGACCTGGCTGGTACATTGAAGGAGTACAATACAGAACGATGTCTTTTGTTACTGGAGTATATATTTTTTGCTCTCAGATGCGTCAACATGAATTGTCAATTTCAAAAAAGGAGCTTCCTGGCGCCTGGCTCTACAATTCATGACTTTGAGGATTACAAGGGTGGTCGCAAAATGACCCAAGTTCGGTAGTCGGCACTTATTTCTTATTTCCTCTGTGATGAGTCAGAGTTTTTCCAATGCTCTGTTGGTCAATTGTGCCTTTGTAACACGACATACATGGATTCAAAGGCAAACGTCGGTGAACAAAGGCAAGCAAACCAAGACAAACAAACGTAAACAGAAAGAAAAAAAAACATGTATTGCGAGCGTTTTTAAAAAACATTAACGCAAACTACTTCGGCCTTAAAGTCATAAACTAAATAAGTGCAGGGGCTTCTTTTTAGAAACTTGGGACATCATGGCCTGACCAGCTGAAAACAAAAGACATAATAACTCCGAACAACACACAACCACGTTCCTTAGTGACTCTTCATGGGACACCAGTCATGATGCAGCTTATTCAATGTACTGCCTTCTTTCCTGCCTGAAATAAGTCAGTAACAAGTAGGGATATTATTTTTTCTGCTAATGAAATTAAATACATCTTTCTGCTGGTACCAGAATGCCTTAATTGCGCCTACAAGACAGGGAGAAATACGCGCATTCAAGCGTCAGATCCTAAACTTGGTTTTTGGAGGAGTTTATAAATACTGCCATACAAAGCTTAAAATATGCCACCCAGAAGTTTCAGTATTAAAATTCGGTGGCCAACATAAAGAGGTATTATCGCGTTCCATAACAAACTTAATTAGAACATATAAAAATAAAGAAAGAAAGAAAATAACCGAAAAAACACCTTTACACCACACACGGAGGAGTTCCGTCAGTAACACATAACTTTCTGGCCAATGTATTATTAAAAATATTTCTTTTCATTTCATCTTAAATTTAATTTTACTTTTTGATAATGGACTCCCTAAATCATGGCCAAATTAATATTTAATGATGATTAAAGGTGAATTGATATATCTCTTGAATATCGAGTTGATAGTTTATCAATTTCATATGATATTTATGGGGCTTTAGAAAATCACACTGGATATAGGTTTCACAATCAACCAATAATATTTTGTATTATGCAATCCTTAAAAGAATGTTCCCACTTATATACCACCCATAATTAAAATAAATATTGGAAAGAACAGGGAAGCCCTAAACAAATAAATACTGGAACAAAAAGGGATAAAAATAAGATAGTTTAGTGACATGATGGCTGGCAAAACTTAATCAACTGCACTAGTTATCTCTACAGCGGCGTTATTTTATCTTTTATGCGCTGTCTATTTTTCAAGATTATTACCATTTAAGAGTTATTATGCGCGGCGGCGCGTTTTCTTGTTTTCTGGTTGATTAAAGTTGGATGTTATGTTGTAAAAATCCGTTTTTTCAGTAATTTCCCTATGTGATACTCTGCCAGTTTATTTTTAGCCTCACGCTGGTAGTCGCTCACAAAATGTTGCAAGTTATCATTACCCTTTTAATGACCAAAAACTATGTTTACTATCATTATGATTGATTGTTGGAAATGTCAATTGGGTTTCGTTAAAGGCAAATCAGTCTTCCCTGGGACCCTGGTTCTTTGACATCTCCAAACATCGGCGACAACGATTCAGCCTGGAGGTTGTACGGTTTCGTGGCAGTGGCCCCTGAGTATATTGCATAATGGCATTAAACATACGGGCCCAGGGTTGTCACGCGACCACTGGCGCCCAGGATATATTGCATGATGGAGGGTGGGCACTAAATAATCCATCCGGAATTCATCCTTCTGGTCTTGTAAGCCCAAACGGTCGTAGCTAGATGCCGCATCTCCACAGTGGTGTTTGGCCGGTCACTTGCAGTGTCACCGGATTGCTGCTGGCGCGTGTACGTCTCATCTTACGCCGTGACGCTTCCCATGCTCATATTGCAATGTGTGCCAACATTACTATTTGAGTATGGCGAATTCTGACCGAATGCCACGAACCCGGCTAGCCGTTTCATCCCTTACGTTCTAAAACTTGCTCTTCTGGGACCAAATTGTTTCCTGTGGATAAAGGAAAAAGACTACCACAGATATAAAAACTAAACATAAAAGCAAATGCCACATAATTTGGCAATACAAGAGAGGAACAGAATTCATAAAAAATCCAGACTTGTTTTTGCTGTCAATGAATCCACTTGCTGGCCATGCAATTCTACAATTTACAAGCCCAGTACAATACTCCTTTTTATGCAATTGAAGAGTTTCCATAGAAAAAGCCAATAAACGCCTACCTTTCCACTATTGTCAATAAAATGTAAGCCAAATGTTGTTATAGCCAATAGGGTAACTAGCTTTCATTTCCATTTTCTTTTTCAAACATCCACTATACTGTTAATTTCGGCTGATTACACTCAATTTTCATCGGCCCAAAACAAATGAACGCCACTGAACTTTCATGCCTTATTACACAACTAATATCCACTCCGCCCAATCAGACCCACAGTTGATCTCAAGCATGCCAACGGCGCCGCTAATATTTTTTTCCCCAAAATTCAGCATCAACCCGTAATTTAGGAAAATTACAAGGTATCTATGGCAAACTCACATTACAACACTACCTGACATCATGACAAACTACGAATGTGCATCCTTGGATTATTTGTTACTTAACATTAACTGACATACAGGAAGCGGACATAAATGTTTTTTCGGAATTGAATTGATTTGAACTGAATATCCATTCAGTAATCAGCGTGCCATATCGTGCCCATAAAACTCTACACACGAAAAGTTGACCTTCAGGCAGGCAGGCTGCGCGCAGCCTAGCATGCAGTTCGGCGGAAAAGCATTGATCGGGGCCTGATCCACCTCAGCTCCTTTGATCGGAATCAATATGGATATATGGCAATATGCAGAGAACGATTGTATTATACAATGACATTTTGCAATAAATAATGCAATTAAAATAAATCAATTTGTAAAAATGCCATGTACTGTAGATTTATGTTAAAATTTGCCAGTGCAATTCATAATCTAAAAAAATAATCTAAACCTTATCTTGAGAATTTCTTATTTATGCTCTATATTTGCTCAGTCTCTTTTATTCTCTCTTTGCTAAATGCATATATTATGATTTTTGGTATTTGAAACTTTTCAATTTACACCACACATTCTTCACTCAGCTAAAATTACATATTAACACACATCTGGAAAAAAATCCAGGCTGCCAGCTGAATACTTTAAAAGTTGTAACCAAAAAAATATCAGTGCACATTTGCCCAGGTAGAAAAGAGAGGAAGCAATAATTGTTTTCTGAATCATTGAATTTGATAACGTTCGTCCCGTGGTGAACGAGTGAACTTAATGGTTTGGTTGTTTTATCCAAAATCTGCTTAGTTTAGTTTTTATCTAATTATTCAACATTTTGGTTCCCTTTGTCATGCTGCACTATCATGCTTGTATTAGGGGTTTGTGAGTTTTGGTTTTTATGGGGGGGTAACGTGTGTGGTCAAAGGGCCCTTGTATTGCAATAGGTTTTGAATTTTTTTTTCTCAATTTATTAAATGGGTATTGGGGAACCATTTACTGGGGGAGACGATGCGAAAAATGTTTAGGCCAAATACACCCAACTGGGTTTTTTTTTTTACCCTTTAAAGATAGGAATTGACCATTTTTATTGCTATACCATCAAGTTTTTTCATCTAGTAACGCATTTCGAGATTCGGCGCAATTATTCACTAGCGGTACTTTTAGAAGCAATTCTTTTCAAGTTACGAATCAACCGCTACTATTTTTATTTTTAATCCACGTTTCTATCGATTGTATACACCTATCTTTCACCTAGTATATCTATTACAATGTATCGTTTTAGCACATTTATCCACACTTCAGCTATCTACATACATCTCTATCATCTTATTTACGCATTCTTTGTTATGATATAATCTATCCATCCATTTGTCATTCTCATTATCTGATCTATCTATCTTTCATATTATCCTATCTATCTATCTATCTATGTTTATATTCATACAGTGATTTATGGAACTAATTATTCGTAGGGCCTGTCCGAAGTTACATATTGATAAAATTCTGTTACGGTGTGCAGTAGAGTAAGATACCTTTCGTATTGAGGACAACAGCTATTTGATGACAAAATTCAACGCAATTTTGTACTGAACATGCCGCGATAGTGATACCGATTTTACACCTGTCAAAGAAAAAAAACTAAGATAAGGTTGTTGGAAACTACAGACTAGATCAGATATGCATCACCTGCTTTTCAGACTTTTTTAATTCCATAAGTTTAAACGTGGTCTTAACGGTAAGGCAATAGGGTACGTGATTCCCAAGTTATTCTATATTTCCAACTTAGGAGGCAACGATAATTGGAGAATTATCTAAGTTTGAACAATTTATTGTTCCAATGAAAAGAGAAACGTGAGCTTCGTTTTTCTTTATGCGGTTGAATATACGCCATAGGTCTAAAAAACATGAGCGACTGAAAAAAAAACAGAATTTTAAAGGAGCATTTAGCACTTTTCCAAAAAGTCAATACCCTCATGATCGACTGTATTTACCGATACCATTTCCTACATGAGACTGCTGCTTCTCATAATAAATGAATCAACCTGATACCTCTAAACTTAGAATCACCAAGGTGTACTTACGTATACATGTCTTGCATTGAAAAGCAGATCAACCAAATAACCTTTCAACTATCTTGGTTATGTTAAAGGATATAGGATAGCTAGTATCTTTGGTATGGGATCGGATTACGACTCTACGTTAGAGTTCTTGGCTTAGATTAGCATTTTGCAAAAGATGCACACCCAGCCAACCCTAACTGGGTTGTGAAAGAAAGGAGATCAGGCCTGAAAACTGGATGGGGAGTCGTCAATGGCTTGTCGGATAAAGGCTCTCGGTTTGTTCGCCCTAAGGTCCGTTGGTTCGACATCCGCGCCGGCGACCGATTGACGCGTTGTGTCCTTGGGTAAGGCCTTGTATCCCCAATTACCTCGGTCCACGAATAGGACGCAAAGCGGAGGTCCCGATATGAGACAGCAAACACCTCAGCAGCGGTAAAAGAACCCACGCACTTCATCGAAAGGGTTGAACCGGGTTGGCTGTCACTATCATATGCAAAGACCGCGGACTGAATGCTGAGGGTTAACAGTGATTAAGTTCCGTTTTCTAGTCCCTTAGTTATCACTGGTCATTCGAAATGATGACAAAAAGCAATAATGATAAACCTGTAGGAAAGTTGGTGAAACACCCGGTGTGGAGTTCCAGAAAGTTGAGGCACTTAAACAGAGTGACATGAACATGAGAACAGAGTCATTTGAGCTGTGGGGTACTGCGCGGAATGCTACAGGTCGGATGAAAAGATCAGAAAGATCAATGCAAGAAGTATTCTCTCTTG
>JZLH01S0069405.1:16384-42573 GCA_001188425.1 Eucidaris tribuloides
GGGGGGGGCAGGGCGACACTTGCCCCCCCCCCCAAAAAAAAAATGGATTAGGGCACAAAAAATGGCCCCTTTTCAAAACCGGAAATCGTGCCCTTTGTGAAATACGATGTTCCCTTTTTTTTCAAAACTGAATTGCCTTTGTGAAATTGACGCCTTTTTAGTTCTACTTCATTTGCTTCGATATTTGTCTTCTTCTGTATTCATGTTTAATTTTTTTTGCCCCTAACGGGGCCACGTATATCCTACAATAGACATAATTAGGTAATATAATTCAACAAGCATTTTGCTGGCCTTAAAAGGGCATTAGCATTATCCTCTTAATGCCCTCATGTGGTTACAAAATATTGCCAAGGCTACGGTTTGCCCATCCACCCCTCCCCCCATTTTATGAAGGCCAAATAATGCCCTTTTTTCCTAAGTTGAATGTGCCTTTATTCTTTTGGTTTTCGGACCCATACTGGAGTGCCAGTGAAACCTTTATATACGCACATTCGTCACTGCGAGGTGAATTTCATTTTTATTTTTTGTTATTGTTTATTCTATGTTAATTTGCGCCTTGACTGTCTGCATGGGGCAAATAATTAGAGAAAGGAAAATACTTCATTTTATACCTGAACGGGCAGTTTGGCGCTTCATCTTATAGAAGCCGTCTGCGGGTTGCAAAAATTGGGAACCTCTCCAATTTTTTTTTCGTCTGATGTACATGCGCCCTATTTTATATACTCTTTCGAGCGATAAAAAAGTGTATTTTTCGTGAGTAACTTTTCCTACGGGTTCTCCTTTTCTTCTCTTCAACAAAGAAATCCACTTTCGTTAGGAGAAGAATGCCCCTTTTTTCTTCAGCGAGAACTTCAAGTAGTTATGCATGTGAACATCATGACTTTGCGATTTTATAACGAAACTCAGTTTATTCATCTCTGCCCTCACATAACGTATTTTTCCTCATTGATTCTTATGAATTCGGCTTTGATGTTCATTCAAATCTATTTAACACACCTGCAAAAATTCTGAGTTTGTAATTAGCGCCAGAACAGACCAGCAAAGCGATGTTTTAAATCTCAAAATTTCCACTTTTCCCAAAACCGCTGCGCTCCGCTACGCTCGCTCGCGAGGTAGATATGGTTGTATATTTCATTTTTAATGATCAAAAATCCCTTCAAAAAGGTTTAGCTCAAGTTTACATTACGTGAGAACAACTACTTCAAGCAGAAAAAGTTTTGATCATAGACACGATTGTTCTTTTTTATGTTTTTTTTTAAAATACTACAAAAAAATCACGTGCTGTACATTAGCGCCAGAATAGACCACAAAGCGACGTTTTACATCTGAAAATTTCCAATTTTCAAAACCGCTCGCTCCTGACGAGGCTAGATACATGTATTATTTCATGTGTTTAAATGATTCAGAAATGCCCCTTCAAAACGTTTTGGCTCAAGTTAACATTACATATGGAAGCCAACAGCTACTTCGAGTTTAGAAAAGTTTGATTTCACAGATTGTTCTTTATCTTTTTTTAAGAATACTACAAAAAAAACAGGGCTGTACATTAGCGCCACAATAGACCCAATGCGAGTTTTACAACTACAACTTTTTCTAAATTATTCTCCAAACGCTCGCTCAGCGGAATTATGTGTAGGCCTATAGAGTATTTTCAAATCGGGAAACCCATTTAAGAAAAGGTTGGCGTCGAGTGTAGATCGTTCACTAAAAAACAGCATCTTCAAGCAAACACCTATCTTGGATGTGAAAAATCTCTGCTTGGCCCGCCCAATGCCCCTTTTGACATATATAAGTGCCCTTTTTTAGGCTTTGCCCCCCCCCCCCAACGAAAAAACGTTCCGCGGGCCCCTGCGATACAGTATAATCTCTGAGATGACTGTACTAGTACAATGGAGTGTCCTGTCGATACGACATGATGGCTTCTCAGAGGTCCACAGTGAAACTGCAGACCCGTTAAGTTTTGCTTTCAGAATGTTTTTGTAGCCAGTATTTTCTAGCAGCCAGGGATTGAGTAGAGGCCGACTGTTCCGAGTCACGAAGCCTTTAAAAAAATTGTTTCCATAAACACGGGACTCGGTCCGAGGCCAAGGCCTGCAAATTGCGGCAACGACTCCATCACTGTCCTCAGCTATTTGAGTGATAAGTCCGTTGAAGATAACACCGAAGAGAACCTTCCCAGCGACTCACAGGACTGATATCTTATCACGGGGGTGATAGTCACAGAATTTCCTGTCTCCTTTGCTAGATTTGTACACTCATGCTCATAATTATGGAATATTTTAGAAACATTTTAGAAGCTGCCATTTTTCTGTGAACGGTATATCTGAGATTAATATTTGCTTACCCCAGGTGAAACAATTATAATCTAAGAATTCCAGGAATGCTGAGCATTTTGTAGCGTCCGACTCGACACAAAACCTGTGTTTAGAAATGGCGGTATTGTTGTTGTTGTTGAGTCACGTGGGGGTTACGCGCATTATTAGACTTGCAACAGACAATTCTGATGTTAATTTAATCATAAGTGACATTAGATACAAATTTATCATATTTTGGGGGGGGGGTTGAATTACTTTAATTTAATACTCTTTTCATGATTTTTGTGGATTTTTTAAAAATAAATATGTAATTGTTATTGCGCTCAAACGTGTTTTAGTTTTAATTTAGTCATCTCAGGAAATCCAAAAATTGCTTCACATACTGGAGAAAAGACCTTAAAGAACTTAATTATCAACAAAATATTCCATAATTATGAGCATGAGTGTACTTCAGCTGTTCTTTGAAGTCTTCTGGAACAACCGCAGGCACCCAAAATGAAACCGTACGAAAGTCATCGTTAAGTATATTCCTATGTTAATTTTGCATTCTGCTTGTAGCTCCTCAACCCTCTTTTTTTCCATCAGTCATTCTTCATCAGTTTCTGCTGGAGAAGTTGCCTTGCCTGCAGTTAGTCCCCTATCTTTCTTTTTTGTTTTTAAGGTAATCCTTCTGGGCCTTGTACACATTTTTGATGAGCTTCCACATGTATTCCTCTCTATGACACACTTTAGCCTAGTTCAGTATGTCCACTGTCTAATGCCTTCATCTAGGATTTATCTACGTGTTCTCAATCTTGTCGACTTTCTGGAAGATCGTGTTGGTGATGGACAATCCGTTGGAGTTGCACTTTCCAGTTCCATGGCATCCTTAGATGTTTCATCAGGAGGAGTAATTAACTCCTTATTAAAATCCCCATGAATGGTGAATTTTCCTTCCCGTCGACTTATAAGAGAAAACGGTACAGATCCTTATAAACGATTTCCTCGATGTCGTGAGGATTTACCATGATTGGAGCACATAATCGCTGACGACGGTGGTGAGCTTGCGCCGCGCAGGCCATCAGAAGATCATTGATCCCACAAAGTACGCTTTTATCTCTCTTGCAGGTATGGTGCGAATGGCAAATCCACCCCTAGATAGAGGTTCTTGGGCCGTTCGTAGGCTTTCCGATGCAGTAGAAGGTGTAGCTTGTAGCTGCGTTTTCCCTTGGAATCTTGTTTCACTCAGAGCTACTATATTAACATGGTACTGGATTAGCATCCTGGCAATATGCCTAGTACGTCGCTCTTGTCTGTCTCCTCTGCCTTGCATGATCAATACATTCAATGTCCCGAAAGTTGAGGACTTCGTCTTATTCTTTTTGGGGTTAGACCGCCTGACATGCATTGTTTAAAGCCAAGTTTTTCGTAATGTAAGCATTGTGTAGGGATCCTTTTAACTCCCGTTCCACTTGTAGGTAGAGCAGGGTCATTCCTACTCTGTTGATGTGGGACGATACAGGCACTACACCTGCCCGTGTGTACAGTGAACGACCATCACCACACAGCCACCTGCGCCCAGAGTCATGGCTAGGAAGCATCCTCTACAAGATTCCGTAACCATGTCTCCATCGCTTCAGGGTTTGATCACAATTAGGTGCTGAGTGGCAGATGTCTTCTTTTCACTGACCATTATGGCTGACCAGCACTTGCGGTTTTGAAGTGAAGAAGGGGGTGCAGACCCGTCTCCACCCTCTTGCCCATGGGTGCTGAAATCCGACAGGAACAGAAAGTACCACGTGTGACACGGCCTCGGCTATGTTTTCGGTAATATTTATTTATTATATTTATTTATCATATGATTTTTGGCCGAGGACATATGTGTACGCAGAAGGGGGGTGTTTGGGGTGTTCAAACATCCCCTTTTTCCGGAAAACTCGTGCACTTTTTGTCAAAAGGGGGTGTTTGAAATGTTAAATAATGTTTTGTTTTATGTATCTTTTTTTATTACCGATAATTCTTTACGAGTTTTCTCGTAACAAACAATACTTAAATTTGTCAATTTACAAAATCAATTTAATCAATTTAAGAAATCCAAATATCTCATCTTCACAGTGTATTAATCATGCTTTCTTTGTCTAACATCACCTTCATATTTATATTTCTAAATCTCTATCTCACCGTAATTATTAAACTTAAACTGGAGCACCGGAATTTTGCGAATTCCCCCAGTTTGGTTTTCTTGAGTTGTATTTCATGAGAATATTTGTTTTATTTAGCTGATTCAGTTGACCTTATTTATTTATTATTGATACACTATGAAAAGTTTAGATTTTATATCAATTTCTAAGCGATCTTTTACTTTCTTCATGGTCCAGAGTTTTGTAACACAATGGTAAACTGGAACTAAAACCTTCGTTTTGGCACATTTTTTTTTTGCCATTGTAACAAATCTACAAGTTTTATATACTATCGAAACGAGATTTATGATAATCAAAGGTTCTCTTTAAAGATTGTGTCAGGGATGTGCAAGTCCATTACTTCCCTTCATTATCAATACCAAACGGTAGTTTAGTACTTACAAATAGTGTGTTGAAAGTTTGAGATCCATACGTCATGAATTTGTTGTTTTATGAGAAAAACTAATAACGCCATGTTACCAGAATCTTGTTCTTTCCGTGAGTTTCAATTTTGCTCAAACTGCGAATCGCGGTTACGTGTATCGTCGCAAGACCAGCGGAGCGCACTAATTGGTTAAACGGCTAACCTCCGCACGACCGTTGGCTAACGGCTGATCGGACAATTTTGGAACGGCACGTGCACGTTTGACGTCGCTGATTTTTTTGAAATTGCTTCTGAGTAATTTGAAAAAGGATGAAGTTTAACCGTCCAGATTTTCACCAAAACTCAATATTTTACCCCAAGTCTCTATGAGAGGTGTTTATTTATATCAATCTTCACATTGGATATGATTTCAGCTGATTTCATTCATTTAGGTGTTTTTTGACGTGCAAATGAATGACACAATCTTTAAGGTTAGGTCAAAACATGTGACCGAAGTCAATGTTATGATCCGCGGAATTAAGTCTTAAGACTTTCTTTTTGGTTAAAAATCTCGTGGAAGATCCCGGTTTTTCTCATTTTTTCTGACTTTGCCACTTGATAAAATGGAAGTGCGCTATCTATAAATATAATGAAGATGAGTGTTTGTAGTGGGAAGTCTGAGGATTCTAAAAAGGTAAAAATCAAATTTATTGGCTAGGAGAAGGCCCGCGGAATTGGCAAAAAACAATCACAGACACCATTTTCTCTCAGTATTCCGCTGGTTAGACGCAGTCTTTATCATTATGCGTTCGAGTGTGAATGTAAACAATAGACACGCTCCTACATAGAGCGGCGTGAGATCAGTAGTGCATGACAAGTGCCTATATAACCTGGTATGCCTATATAACCTCATATTTCTCTGCCCAGAAGAGGGGCGTTTTGTGTGCTTAAGATATTGATATGTTGCTGAGAAAAAAAATAGCTAGAGATGCGTATTTCCCCCATTTAAATCAGAAATTGCGTGCAAACCTTATGTAGCACACTCCTCGCGTCGACAAACTTGACTATAACGTACATAGAGATGTTAATTAATATTAATAACCTGAATAATGTCTCGTAAAATGATTGTGTGCGCATGCGTCCTGCGAAAAAAAGTTCGTGGAAAAAAATTTCGCCAGCGGTCCGCGGCATTTTACTCTTATTGTCAGCGACGTCTATTACTGAGTTGACTCGTACCGTGCGTATGCGTACGGTGGCATGCACGTACAGCTCAGTAGCCGCGTTAAGAGCGCCTAGCTCAATCAACACTACCGCAGAAATAAAATTTGAACTATTAACCGAAGTTGAAATAAACAATTTTCTGCAAGACAAAAAACAAAGTTAAGTTAAGTCTCAGCCTTGGGATATTTTAAGATTTTTGTGCATTACGAGACGTCGATTTTGACTAACTATTGGACATCGACTTTGGATCATCTCTTGCAGCTGTAAAATCGCGAATTGAAAAGGGAAAAGTCTACGCAGGCTTATTTCCGGTTGGATTTGCAGAAATGCAACGGTTCAGTTCAACAACTGTGTTGCAAACATTTACTACTAACTAGACCAGTCCTACCGCAGAGAGAACTAACGTTAGACCTAAGCCTGTACTAAAGTAAATTGACTCGATTGTTTTGCCTTAAGCGTTCGTTTGGAAAACCTGTGTACTTTAGCCTTTAGGGGACCTGACATTTTAAGTACAATATCAGTTTTAAATACATTTCAAAATCACTCGGAGTTCCGTTTCTTCATAGTAGCTCTCTCGGATTCTTGTTCATTTGATGAAAGAAAAGTGCATGTTGGATAAAGTACATTGGCTTACCCTAAAACACAGAAGGTCACAGCCAATTCCAGTAATTGATGATCTCCATACCGGCGCGGCGATGCGTAAAACAGTTAAGCAGCATTAGCGCAGTCACGGCTCTGACTGAATGAAGTAAGCGTCCAAAAAATCGGCAAACCACAGGTCATTTCTTTTCATAGAATATACTATTAAAATGGTTTGAGATAACATACAAATGTGCCTTGAAAGGGGCTTCTAGTATATGCGTCCTTGTTATTGTATGTTACTAGAGAGAGTATCAAGTATGCGCGCCTTCTTTATTCTCTAGTAATTAATAGTTTTAGATATTATATTGAGAGGGATATCAGGGTTACTCTCAGAAACCATAGATTTCGATGGGTTAGGAAATGGGTGATTTAATGAATAGGATACTGCCTTTTGACGAGCACTATGATTATTCGATTAGAAAATTTATATAGCGCAGAACTATGTGTATACAGTGCGTGTCCCAGAAAAAAGGAACCGAGATTGATGAAATATATTCAATATCTTAAAAACAAGTTATGAAAAATAAGTTGTACATGGTTGGAAGCATATTTTTCTCCTCTTTCATTTGATACCAATCACAGAGATTCCCATTCTCGCATGGCTGAGCAAAGACAATAAGAAGGACACAGGTATAAAATCATTTGCAGAGCAAATTTGAAATTCAAAGTTCATGCTTGAATGTTTTCTGAGTATTTTCGACATGAAGGACACCATTGAAAAGCTGATTTTATCTTCTCTCATATGATACTACATTTTGAAAAACTAGCGTTGATCAGTGAGAAAAGACAATTTGAAATGATGCTTGCTTTCAGAATGTTCCAAATGCATTCATTAACAGTTTTCTGGAATTGGCAGCCAAGAAGCAATAGATTACCCTTGCGACATGAAATCGGAACCTATTGTTGTGTCCCGAGCAAGATATTGTGTGAAGTCAGCCGTGCGTGAATCTCATTCTTCTGCTCGCCTCTCGTTCTCAAAATTTATTCATTTAAAAAATCACGCTAAAACAGGCATGTTTTCATTTTACTTGTTCTCCGGCATACGTAATTTATTTTTTACGCCTCAGGTGTCATATAAAAGAGAAAATTCTGAATTTTGACGTCATGCTTTTATTTTTCAAAAACAATTACATTTTTTACCATGAAAATGGACTCAAAGATGGAATATGCGCGTGCAAATGAAATTTTGGTAGCACCAATATCCATTGTTTTAGTTCAATTATGCGTGAACGATTGATAAAAAGTAGTATATCAAATGAAAGAAGAGGAACAGAACTTTACAATCATACCTTATTTATTGAAAAAACTATTCATTATGAATCCGGTTTCCTTTTTTCTGGGACACACTGTATATTCAGCTACACTGTTTCTGAACTCCTGTTTACTTAATTCTACTCAAATACATATTCAATGGGCAAGCTATTCCACAGTTTTGGGGTGGCAATGGCAAATGCACAGTCCTCGAGAGTGATTTTTGTTTTGCCATGGGAATTTGAAATATTACCATGTATCTGTGGAACTCCGCAGGATATGACTGTGAGACTGGACTTTGATTTGAAGCAGTTCTGTAATGTAACTAGGAGCATAGCCACATAATGATTTATACACAATTAACAAAATTTTGAAGGAGATTCTTTGACGTATTGGCAACCAGTGGAGTTCTCTAAGAAAGAGGTGCAGTTGAAGTAAAATTTGATTGACAGCATACAAGTCTTGCACATGCATTTCGCACTCTCTGTAATCGAAGATGTGGAATATATCGTCGCTGAATTCACGAAGTGACACAAACCTCCAAAATTGCGTCCTAAGTCAAATTTGAGTTATTTTCAGTTTTGTCATTCTCTGTCCATGGTCTTTCATTTCACAAAATTTTAGAACCCAATTCTCTCTAATTAAAAAGATAATTAAAGTGCAAAACAGACACGAGCCTGAAAATCTACAGTAAAAAAAAATCCACGAACCGGCACAAGCGAGTGCGCGCCGTAACGCGCCATTCATTTCTGTACATAAATCTCAACGGCGCGCGCGCCCTTGTGCCGGTTCGTGAATTTTTTTCTCTTGCGCGCGCGACAACACAGCGCGACGCGACACGAGCGCTTGTGCCGGTTCGTGCGCGCAAAATCGTACTTGCTTTCTACACGAAGTGCCACTTCGTGGATTCTTCCTACGCTGAAGCAACATTTTCTACAAAACGACACCTGCGTTTGAAGCTTTACTGTGTTAAAATTTGAACTTGGTTTAAGGACAATTCGACATGTAAGGCAAGAGTAGATTCTTGGCTTTCTATCTGTGCTTGAATCATACAGTTTAACTTCATAACAAATCGCCATGAGCAGTTGAAAGACTGATAAAATCTTTAATTGCGTTTTACTCGAAAAGTGATTTCGCGCAACTTCGGTCGCGCGTGCCACTTCGTGAATTCAGCGACGATATGTACAGCAAATAATCAACATTTGCTTTCAAGCAATGTCACAACTAGCTCTTCCTCGGCGAATACGGTTAGCTTCGGAAAGATTTGAAGTGATAGTCTGGCCCATCGCCTTCACCAACGTCAGTCGTTCAACTTCAAATGCTCAACTAGGGCTGCCACTCAAGATTTAAATTTTCACCTACGCCGCATGCGTTTTTTCCCCTACGGACACTACTTTTCCCCTACGCGCCCTAATAGGCCAATTTTTCCCTACGGAGCTATGTTTTCCCCTACATAAATCCACTTTCCCCTACGGAGGTACGTTTTCCCCTACAAAAAACCTTAGTAAATGCAAGAGATTTATTTTAATTGAGAAAGTTGGCATTGTGATCACCTCCATATACTAGTACTGCGTCATGCGCGCGTTACGATTTTTGTAATTATACGATATAGCGACCAACTTGGACAATGGATTTACCCAAATAATGTCTACATACGAATATATATGGGAGTTTTTAGAAAGTCTTTGAGGATTTACGAATATTTTTTGAAAATTGTCGAAAACCCCTACAAATAATCATCAAAAATATTTTTCCCCTACGGAAGGACATTTTTCCCCCAGGGATTCCCTACTCCCTACGGTTAGCTGAAATTCACTACGGTAGGCATTTTAGGTGATACGATATCAAACAAGTATAATATTGTATACCGCGCTCTATTGACAAACATACCCAATTATACACAATACGTGCATGTATTATTGTGAGCTAGACATATATATTATGATAATAAATAATGGTTTATTCATACACGAACCGTTTTCATGAAATATATTTAATTGTAATTTGAATATTGATACTTGATCAAATTTACGCCCCCCCCCCCCCCCATTGGTCTGTTTCCAAAAAAAAAAAAAAAATCAAATGACTCAAATCAGCCTTCTGGTTGCTAAGGCCTTTTTAGCCCACTTACGTAACTTTTATAACAAACAGCCTCTCGGTGACCTGAGGCTCTTCCATTAACTGGACAATTTTTCTAAATTTATATCTCGTTTGTTAATCATTAGATTTTCTTGTGGCTTTCAGGTCATATTTTCGTAGTATCAAGCAAAATATGTAGCAAAAATGTCGTCGATACGTTCAGGTTTTTTTTCAGAAAATTGAAGAAATCCATTTCAAACAGGCGATTTTGAAAACTGTAATACGTGCGTTTGCGAAATTATCTTGAGGTGAAATGTGAAATGTATGTATAAAACATTCACGCCTAACATAATGTGGAAGTTTAAACTTGTACAAAAGATCAAAAATATCAAAAAATTGCCATTTATTGACGTACTTCTGTGATGCAACTGTAACACTATGCAGGGGTGTATCCAGGATTTTTTTTCTGGGTGGGTTGTGACCATGATATTTTGGACCCTTTTCACAAAGAAATAAGAACAAGAATTCCTGATCAATGTTTTTTTTTATGTCATTAAAAGACTCTCGGAAAAATATGTCTTTGATAAAAATGTGGACCTTTTACATTTTGGGGGTTTGGCAGGGGTTCGTACAAAACTTCTTACCCCCCACCCCCTTGCATACGCCCATGTTAGGGAAGTGTTGTCATTCACAGGGGCGCAAATCCATGGGGGGACGGGGGATCATGTCCCCCCCCCCCCACGATTTTGAAGATGGGGGACACAATATCAAATGTCCCCCCCCCCCACCACACACGATTTGCGAATTTCATTGCCAAAAACAACTCGTGATCTTGAGCTTGAGAAAACTGTGCGCAGGTCAAAACAAAAAATTGGCTGGCAAAGATAAGGTTTGATCGCCGTCTCACACACCCACCCCCCCGTTGTACGAAATTAGTTTGGTTGGGCAAATTTGCATGTTAGAAACAACTTTTGAGCCTAGCAACATATGGTTTTTTGGATCGGCGCCACCCCCCCCCCGCTCGTCAGTAATGTTTGCCGCTCGGCGACAGGCCAGGGTTAAAAAAATCTTGGCTCGGCCCAAAATATGGTCTGGGAGTTCTGGCACTGTGATTCGCCCCTACATTTGAAACATGATTTGCGCCGATGGTATCAATTTCATCATTGCGCAGCTGTAAGAGCAATTCCACGCGTATGTTTCATCGGCATAACGTATACATGCCTGTTACCATGACGCGTGATTGACAAAGATCGGTGGCTCTTCTCATTCGTATTCTAGAACGTGCGTTACCATCTTCAACTAATATATCGAACGAATAAATTATATGAGTTACGTAATGCAATGGGCACGATATTACACGACGACGCACGAGATACAGACCTAGACATACTTCAACAAGCAGCGCGTAGCGCCGCGCACTTGAAATAGTCCCACGGTCGCGACGATCTCCCGCGCGGAAAGTGCTAACTATCACGCTGCCCCACTGCCCTGAACACAAATCAATTAAATCTCATTCGTTTTCATCACAACACCCTTATCCTTCACCACTAATTCAAGAGTTATTCGTGATCTATCGTCCCACACAACTGGCTGGCCCGGTGCCAAAGTGACCCGCCGCGCCAAAGCCCCCCAAATGAATGGACTTAACATTATTGCAATTGAGACTCATTCAACACTATAGATATAGCAACGCTATACCACCACGATAAATGACGTAATAGGTAACTCGTTAGACACGCAACTGCAAACACTGTTTCTTTAAACAGAGTAAACCGGTACGGACTACGGATATACCGTAACGCACGATAGGCATAGACTCTAACTCTAACGTCATACACACACAAATGCAATAGGCCTTACCGCGAGCGCTCCAGACTACACATAAGCCTAATGTGTACCCAATACAATTTAATGCCGAATTACCCACCACCTCATTGTCATCTCAGTACAAGAACAACTGCGTTGCCTAATAATCTGCCCACGATGAACAAGAGCAATTAATTATAAATTTAGAACGCTACACGTTAACAACAGCTGCTACTTTAGGTAGACGAAATGTACGCGAGCGGCTCACCAGCGCGGGCGGCCGCCGCGCCCTGCCCGCGCGCTGTGAATGGTTAGGCCAGAGCGCGCTGCGCGCAAGCTCATCAGTGAAGGCTATTTATAGCGCTGTCACTAGGCACTCGCTTGTCGCGAGGCACTCGCTAGCGCTTTGCAAGCGAGCCGTGCATTATACTTTTTGGGAGCCGTGCATTATACTTTTGGGGCCGTGCATTATACTTTTTGGAGCCGTGCATTATACTTCTTGGGAGCATAATGCATGGCTGTCTCTTTCATTGAGTTGAATAGGCATTTTCTAAGGAATGTCATGTGACATGTGCTTGGCCAATCACAATTCGAGATCATTCTTAGGTGTTGTATAAAAGTAAATATTCGACATGTTCAAATAGTTATCAACGTGAGCCTCACGACAGGTACGTAATAAACGTTTGTGACCCTCAAAAAATAGTAATTACAGCACCTTCTACATTTTCCACTAGTTGGTTGTCACTAAAAAGTACCCGCTCTCACGAAAAGGGGTTCCCCCAAGAAGGTCTTTACGTCGGTAGATTGTAAGAAATCTAAAATAATGGGCTGATATTCTCCATAGTGATAGTTTAAGCTGTAACACAGGCGTTTGCAAAATTACTTTGAGCTGTAATATAGAATGTATATTCAAAACATTTATGTCTCACAAAATATGGAAGTTTTAACTTGTATAAAATGAACGAAAGTATCGCAAAAATGTAATTTACGGACGCACTTCTGTGATGAAACCGAATCATTCTGGAGGTCAGATTATCGTGTGCATAGCTCTGCTATTTGTGAGTCTGTTTTCTTGATTTTTCGCTACAATAAAATTTACACTCTACATAACCTGTATGTACACGATACTTTGAATAAGGGCGCATAATTTGTTTACACGTACTATTTCAAATTAGACCTTTTCTGTAGCTGACTTGATTCAAAGCAACGTCCACGGCGTCCTGTTACGTAATCCAATTAATTTTGCTTAAAGCCCAAGTTTAGTTTTGGGGATTTTGTTTTATTTGAAAGCTTTATGCCCAAAAATATCCCAGCAATAATAGAGTCTGAATGTCTTTAGTTCAGTAGTTATACCTCATGTAAAAGGGCAGACTCTGCTCTTTTAGATGAGGTATAACTCATATAACATTAACACGTTATTAACCCTTTGGATGCTATAATATAAAATATAGTCGAAAATCTCGCCCCCCCCCCCGAGATTTTTCATTTATTAATTAAAAAAAAAAACTAAAGACATTCAGAATCTATTATTGCTGGGATATGACTTTTGGGCGTAAATTAAGCTTTCAAATAAACATAACATCCCCAAATCTAAACTTGGGCTTTAACAACGGGGGAAGGAACCGCTTAGCAACCGGAAGGCTGAAATGGGATTAAGTCAACAGACAGTCAAAATCTAAAAGAGACATAGCATTAACCCTGAAAAGCCCAAGGGTGGAACAATTTGTCCCCTTCCACATGTTTATTCACCACCGCCCCCTATCACACTTTTTACCATGTCTACCATTTGTTTTCAACTAAAGCATTGTTGAATAAGGTCATTCATATCTTTTTAGATTTCTCGTTTCAACTGGTAGCAGAATACCCTTTGGAAGTGAATACATTTCGCTTTTTAATAGGTCCCTCACATTTCTTGATGTCACTGTGTTATCTCTTGATTATGACGTCATATATTGTAGTTGTGTTATCAATTGTGTTATTGTATTTATGTTTGAAATGTGGAGCAATAATATAAAAATCAAATCAAATCACATTTCTTCATTGGACAGAACTGGATTTTCTTAGACGCGTTTTTGTCTACAGTACAACAATAAACTTTAATCTTGTCTCCTGTTTTGAATTCATATATAGAATTTGTCTGTCGACTGTTCACACTATGCAATCTGAAAAGAACCAAACTATTTTGACTCTCTATGGCCCCAGAGAGGGCACATTGGAATCTCCTCTCTAACATCTTTGATTTTTTGATCCACACCAACCTAATTTAACTACACTTGAATAATAATTAATCTTTAAAAAAAAAGTCATTAGACTTCTCAAGGTATCACATGTCAATTTACTAAACACCCACTTTTTTAACAAAAATACACATTTATATATCGTTACGGAGATTTTATTTTAATTTTGGATATAGATATATACTATATATATATATATAATATTATCATATATATATATATATATATATATATATCTGAATATCTGATGGCGCAGAAAATAAATGATGTGAAAAATTTGGGCTTATTTTCTGAATCAATCAATCCTGGCCTGTTATGCCTATACCTTCTGCCATTTCAAGGTCAATGGTCACAAATAACTGACTGAAGCTTTTATGGTGCTCTTGAGACGAAAACACTCTCTGGTGTATAATCAAACAGTTGCATATAATGCCTTTCGGATAAATGCGGCATGCTTCTATTTTACCTACATGTATTGTGATCAACTTTTGTAATTAATTGTAAAATGTCTGTTTCACTAGCTTGTCTTTCGTCGCCATGCCAACCACACGAGAGATGTGTGGAAACCAAGACTAGCTATGTTTGTCGATGCTCCCTGAACAACTCTGGAGTAGATTGCGATCCGGGTAAGCAGCAGATTATTAAATTAATTTGATTACCATAGAATTGATCATTAAACTTGTCACGTTTATTTTTGTTACAGCCAGAAATCCCGTAAAAATGTCGTCAATAATAATCATAATAATGCAGAATAGATAACAAAGACAGTTGTTATTTTTGCTGATACTTTAATATGGTCTGATGGTGATATAAAGGCACTTAAACCACCAGGCGACGATTTTACCTTTAATAACCTCAAAGAAACAAAGTGGCATTTCTTTATCCGACTTTGTGTTCTCGCCTGTGAAACAAATCCTCAATATTTTGTTCTTGCCTAAGTAGTTGAGTTACTAAATGTATTCTACAACAAGATAGGCAGTTGAATTATGTGCACCCAAGCAGGCACCAACAAACCCACAGACATACACACACAATTGCACATTTCGGCAAGGATTCATATTTGTCTATGATATCGTAATAATAGCGAAAAATGTATCATTCCTTGATTTTATTCTAGAGATTTTGTTCATTGTTGATGATTAGTAGCCTCACATTCATTTCCAAACATCGTAAGTGCAAATTTCCTTGGTTAGAACATGAGTTGTCAATGTAGTCAATAACTGTAAATACTTCGAGAAAAAAGTAACGCCGTCGGATAACTTTCCATCCTAATTACTTGTTCTTAGATTCCGACATGGACAGCACCATTACGAAGAAAAATGTTAAATTGATAAACGGACGCGATGAGGGGGAAGTTCACGTGCAAATCAAACTTCAGGGGAAATGGCTTGAGGTTTGTCGACGAACCTGGAACATATACCAGGCCATGGTAGTCTGCCGTCTTCTTGGTTTTCAAGGCGTAATCGCAACTGGACCAGACCAACATTACTCGAATTTCAGTACAGGAGATCCACAGAGTCTTGTGCGCTTGGATTGTGAGGGGCAGGAGACTGACATAGAAGAATGTGACGTAACCTTGGTTGAGGATGTCGCTAGCTGTGGCCGAAGTGGAACCGAGGATACCGGTGTCATGATCATTTGCGGTATACTGAAAAGTCACAAACTAGTATCCAAGTGTTGGGGGGATTTTAAGTTACTCTCTTAGCCACTAAATATAGTAATAACGATGGTAGAGCTTACATAACGGTTTGCGGGACCGTACTCTTTGTGACGATATTTTAATATTGGCTACACAATATTAGTAATTATGATTATGTTTATATTTATCCTTGGTGGACAATAAAACATCGAATTGAATTGATTGAACTGAGTTATATTTAGACTGAGAGTCTTGTCGAAATCCAAAGCATGTAAGAAGAAGGTGTTGTATTGATATACGACTGTGGTAAGAGTATAATACTGGATAATGCCCAAGGAAAATAAACTTAAAAGTGGTATGTGGATAAAGAAAATAATAATATTACAATTCGATGAAATAAAAGCGAATCTTCGCACAAAGGATTCAAAATTAATTGATAATTACGAATCTTAATTACAATACCATCATCTTTGGTCCCACAAAAGTTTGATTCCCTGAAGCACTGGATAAGAGAATGATTTAGCTTGAGGAGACGGTACGAAATTGGGATTGAAATTGGTTGAGGTTCAATTATGTTGTTTTGTTTGCAGTAGGATTGATAGAAAATCATGTTTGGCAAAATCATGGACCATTAGAATGGATCCTATCGTCAGGCGCGGTTCTACTGGGGGTCGGGCTTTGGGGCGCGAGGGGGGGTCGCCCTCTCCACACGGCCTGTTATCCCACCCTGTGTCGACAACCTCAGAAAATGGACCCTAAATGCGCAGCGTAATGCGTACATAAACCAAATATGCAACCCTAAATGGCGGAACACATGAAAAAGCCACCAAGTGCGTAAACAGGGAAATCCACAATTTCATTACCCTAGAGGCGTGGAAAACATAGAAATCCACTAATTTGATACCTAAGTGCGTAAACAGACTTGAAATTAAACTCGCCTTAATACCTCCTTGCTTATAGCTGTGCACGCACACATTTAACAGTAGGCACACATGAGAGAAAGCTGTAGCCATGTCTTTTCAATTCATGACAGTAGATGCATAGCATTAAACAGGGTGTAGAAGACTAGCAGAGGGAATGCACTATTAATTTTTGACCATTCTACCGCTTCCTTGGGTTCACTTTTGTTAGAATTTTACAGGCCATGTCTAAAATGAAGGACACAGCAATACTTCTCCGTTTAGGTATGCAGGTGTGTCTTTATTCAGCTCGCTGTTCATAATTCGCGTTTACTATCAATTCGGATCGATGCATTATTATACGACATCCTCCTTTCTAGGATCACTATGTTGCATCTTCAATGGATTTTCATTTTGCAGTTAGGAGTCAAGAATAATATTTTCCATTTTTTAACCATATGTATTGTCCAAAACTATAAGAGTCTTTAAATGTCCAATTCAAGTTCCCAAAGTACTTTTGATCACAAATTTACTTTTATGTATCATTATTCTTTTTAGTTCATATGGCTTACTTTGACCTTTTTTATTTACCGTTGTTCAAAATCCTATTTAATGTTTTCAAAGCAGTCCCAATTTGCTTTACTTTTTCTAATGTGCTTAGAGGCTTTCCACTGGCCCATTTGATAATAGCTGCCTCCTTTGAAACACGGTGGAGATTGCTGCTGGTTCCGCATCGTCTCTCAAAGAGTTTTCAGATCATACTGAAAGTTAGCCAGAAAATTCAGAGCGCTTAGCATTCACTAATCTCTGTTGTCTTTGACTTAGATGTTCAACACTCAATGGTGCTGATGACAAAAGCGCGTCAATTATTTGTTAGAAGTTGTCCCTCTATCAGTTGAAGCTATGTAGGATCGAGGTTTTTTCCTCATGCAGATGATTTGTGTACTGCGTTGCATTAAACCTCTCAGTGCCATCAAATTACTTCCTCCCCTGGTCTTGAAGCGGCTCTGGAAGGGCTGTGTGATCTCGAGGTGCCTGTTGTAACTCTCGGTTATGCCTGAGATCTGTAATGCTGTCGCCAGTCATTGCAGTTCTTTGATATTTGGATATTCTGGCATCTAGTGAACTGGTTGAGACCTGGGTTGCAGCTTTCGCTTAAACTTGTGTGCATAATGAAAACTACCAAAAAATTCCCACTTCCTTCTGTTTTCTCTCTGATTGAACATATTCAGGTAGATCATATTGCTGCTTTTTCCACCCAAATGTTTATCAAAGTCAACAACTGGCACTGGCACTGTCAGGACTGTTTTGCTGTTCATCATCACTTAGATTTTGAATCAGCAAGAATATCAGAATCGGTTTGACACCATTGAATAAACCAGCTAGCCATTCACTCTGTGCTTCACTTGAGATTATATACAGTTCAGGATGCTTGTCTGAAATCTCTCAAATAATTCTTAATCAAAGCATCGACAGCCATCGACAAGCACTTACGCGCAATACAATATGTGGGACCGTAAACTACAATTTACATACAGTATCGAGCATGCGAGTTGCCTGCATTCGACTCCGAATTCTTCCTTCTTTTACTTCGAGTTGTAGAGCAAAATCCTTTCTCTCAGAAAGATTCAAATAAATTCCCACTACCGTGAAGTGTTTGACAGCACGTCAAAATGGAAGGTTTCATAAACAAATTCGTCTCGTAACTAATCTAGGAAAGCTTTGATGGGCTGCGTCTACGGCTTCGTCCAGAATCAGCTGTTCCTGCATCGCATCCGGTCACAATCGGTTTATATCGTCGATCTTATCGATTGCGTCATGCTTGCCGGCGCGGCCCTTGCGCTCGACGTACCGTCGTTATGGAAAAATGAACCTCTAAGTCTAAATGGCGTAGATATAAATCTACTCAAATTTGCACCCTAGTGGCAATCTACATAACCAAATTAGCAACCCTAAAATTGCGTGACAATGTGAGAAAAGGCTACCGCTAAGCGGCGATTGCGGACTGAATTGCTGCTGAAAAAGCAACCCTTTTCAAAGACGTCGACGAGCGTCGAATGGCTGCGAAAAGAGACCCTTTACGACGCTTTTTATGGACGCGGTGCGTAGCAGGCCGTGTGAGAGAGCGATCCCCCCGGGTTTGGGGGGCTTAAGCCCCCCCCCCCAAAAAAAAAAAAAAAAATTGAGAAGGCGTAAAAAAAATTCTGAGCGACCTTTTTTTTAGCGAGGGCCATACGCATGAATTTCCGCGGCCAAATGTTCAAATTATGGAGGGGAAAGTTGCGAGTGAAGGGAGCAAAGCGACCAAATGGAAAATTGTTTCGTTCCATCCCCCCCCCCCCCCACACCCCCCTCCCCCCCGCTGAGCGACTTTTCGGCGACTCGGATTACTGAGAAAAATTTTGGACCTGGAATTTGGAAGGAAATTTTCTCACTACCACCCCCCCCCCGCCCGCTGAGCGACTTTTCGGAGGCTGGGATGACCGAGAAAAAACTTGGACCTAGGATTTGGCCGCGAATGCCGGAAGCCCCAGTAGCCCCCTAATTTTTCGGTCTAGAATCGCGCCTGCATACTGTCACTTTTTATTGTCATATAATTTACCCCAGTGTTTTTTTTTTCGTTTTTTTCAACTGAGACCATAACTTGCATTTCGAAACTTGTTCAACACTTTGTCACGTTTGCATCGCGTTTATGGATTGTTTCAATAATTTACGTCACTTGCAGGTGCAGACGCATGCTCGCCCAATCCGTGTCAAAATAACGGGACCTGCACTGCTCAACAGGGGAAGTCATTCTTTTGTGCTTGTTCTCCTGGATTTACAGGAAAGACTTGCAATATTGGTGAGTAACATTCAATTATACACACCGAATCAAGATGAGCGTTTGTGCAGGAAACATTACCATCGTTCTTTTATCTGCTGACTGATTTTGAGCCGGTAGTTTTGGATTGATTGGATTTTGATTTGATTAAATTAAAGATAAGTTTGAGTACTTGCAGAACAACATCATTTTAATATCAGCTGCTTTCAAAATATCTGTGACAAAATGGTATTCTGAAAATGTCACTGCAGTACTGGAGAGAAAAGTTGAAAACGAGAACACGTCGTTTTTGACAAATCTACACAAATCCCCACTGCTGACAAAGTACTAACACAGAAATCAGTATGTGGGACTGTGAATTGTTGACATGCACACTTTAGCATTGGAATAGGAACTTCCAATAGAAAACTTCACCTGTTCAAATTGCCAATCCCTCAACTTCTTATTGCATATGAAGTAAATTAATCCCGTATTATAATGCAACTGTAATATACTCTCACCTGGAAAACAATGAAATGTGAAATTTTGATGACAGATTTTTCAATCATCAACCAGTACTGTGTATTCTCTTTAAGCAAGTAATCAAAGCAAGGCTGTTGTAAGGAAGATTGAAATTGCCGACGAATTCCCGGCATGATTTGTAGAAGTAGATTAGATAGGAGCCTCGCAAATCTACCCGTTTAGGTCAGCATAGCGAAAATGAAACGACTTGTTTACCTGTTAGTTACGATTTGATTCTGGTATAACAGGTATTCTTTATAGACCCCAACCAGAGTTATATCGTACTTAGTCTCAACAGGTTAAAACTTGACAAGTAGACAAAAAGCTTCATCGTATCTTCTCGTACCAAACGAGTAGACTTGCCAAAGAAATAAAAAAAACCGTTGTCTTGTGTTCTCGTAGAGAAATCGATTTTCCAACTTCCATCTTCATGTCGTCTCGTCTTTTCTCTAAGTTGTCATCCTGTATTTTTGAAAAAGTCATCATAAACAAGCCGACTTATAAACTTTTGACAGCTCATCATCTCGCCTTCTTAGGACGATTGTTTTATATGCAATAAGTCGTCAAGTGAACTATTGTATGTTTTCAAAGTCATTTACGTATAGACGGTAATAAGATCAGTTGTTACGCGATAGATCCAGCCAACTCCCCTATCTCCATTTTGAAAATCATACAAACACACGTTAATCTGAAACTACGAAATTTGGTTGTCCGTCCTTGGTTATGTATGCTTCTTTGATCATTTCTCGGGGTGAAAAATATGAAATGGGGTGCATCACTTGTGAAAAAATAACCTGAGGACTTTGGTTTTTGTAAACCGAACTGTATACTAACGATCTTCATCATCTCAAAGATCAGAAACAAATTATGTAATCTATTTTCATCCAGGTTCATCGTGTAAGTCTTTCAGGGTCATGGGTCACAACGTCAGTGGCGTCTATATCATCAACCCCGGAAATCAAGACCCGTTCGAAGTGTACTGTGACATGACGACGGATGGAGGAGGCTGGACCGTATTTCAAGTAATAACCGTTAGAAATTAATTTTCATGTCTGTCACATTTTCCCCCCTGTGTTTAATGATTTATATGTATACAAGATTTTGGTGTAAATTATGTGCATTTTACTCATACTTATGGTTGTAATTCACATACTTTGTATTTGTAATCCAACTCTTTGAGTTGCAAATGTGTGAATAAATAAATAAATAAATAAATAAATAAATAAATAAATAAATACAAATGAATGTTTGTCATAGTTTTATGGGACAAATTATATTGCATAGAAGCCAAGGTGCGGAACGTAGTCATGGCAACCACAGTCGCATGGCAGCGGTCAGGAAACGGTGGAGAAACATGCGTTCATTTGCCAGTAACAAATTACTTCGGTGACCTGATATCCCACAAAAAGCTACACACCAATTTTGCCTGCCACAATGAGTTCCTATGGTAATTGTGTAAAAATGACAAATATTTGACCATAAAATTGAAACAGCAGGAACATGGAATAGTTTACTTGAATCTAGAATGATTTTTATCCCAAAGTAATGACACGTGTTGCCCGCCTAAATGATGTATTTAAAATGTTAACAAAAGTGCTGAGGTTGGAAAAAATATATATATATGTCGTTTGGAAGGCATTTTTGCAATGATATTGCCCGATATATATATGATATATTCATGTCTTCGCAGAAAAGATTCAGTGGAGGTGATACAGACTTCAACCGCCTTTGGCACGACTACGAGAATGGCTTCGGTCACCTAACCGGTGAATTCTGGCTGGGACTAAAGAGGATTTACCGATTGGCGTTCGACACCGTTGATCTTAGGGTTGATCTCACGTTGATCTCACGGGCAAGCAGTACCAAGTATTTGTATGCAACCTATGACTTCTCCATCGAAAACGAAACTGACAGGTAGGGTCTTTTTTTTTGGCATAATTTCGTTATCTCTGATTCTGAAATATTGTTTTCTTGATTTGCATACCAAAATGCAAGCAAATAATTGAAAATTGTCTTAACCACTGGTGAAAAGGGGGGGGGTGGGGGATATATCCCTTCCACACATCACACACACACACACACACACACACACACACACACATTTTTTATTTTATTTTTAATTTTAATTTTAATTTTTAATTTTAATTTTAAATTTTATATATATACACTTTTCGAGGAGGGGGTGGCCTGTACAATCATCCCACACCACTTTCCAAGTAAAAAAAAACATATTAATTAATTATTGATAAAATTGCGATATAGTGAGAATTTCTCTTGAAAATGCCCTTTAAAATGCTTAAGATCGATCACTTTTCATTCTAAAAGAACTCAAATGCTCCCGCTTGGTCGCTTTGCTCCCTCGCTCGCACTTTCCCTCAATAATTGAACATTTCGGCCCGGAAAATTCATGCGTATGGCCTTGCTAAAAAAAAAGTAGTCTCCACTTTATGATAGTATAGTTATAATTAATCATTTTGAAAATGTCTACTTCCTCCGACTTTTGAAGTATATTTATTCAAAACGTTGGCTTTAGAGTGTAGTATTATACTGGCAGACGGAGACCAGCATCTCAACTGCCCGAATTAAGATCGTGATAAGTCGACTCTCAAAAATCCTGAAGTTGTGCAACACTAGTCACTTTCATCATGTATTTTCCTCGTACAATTGGCCATTTATTGTTAAAACAGAATGGGTGTTAAGCCATTTGTAATTCCACAATTTTTTTTCCCCTTGTTTTCCTCTTCTAGTTATCGTGCCTATTTTACCTCGTTTAAGGGAACGGTACGCGACGGGTTACGCGTACACTCAGGTGATCGTTTCTCTACTCCAGATTCAGGACCAGACGAAGGCAGATGCGCGCGCATCTACAAAGGAGGGTGGTGGTACAGCAATTGCTGGGATGCAGATTTAAATGGTGTCCCCATGCGTTGGTGGACCTATGACGGCTTGATATCCTCCGAAATGAAAACCAGGGCCCAGCCGTACAGCATGTTTCTGAAAGTCCACACTCGATGTGCGATTTAATCTCATGAGTGTTAGTGGAACACAATTAATCACAAAAAAAGGCTTAACGCTTATTTGCCAAAAAAAAACTTTCAACATTTCGAACTTATTGTTTTGATTGCTTTAAAATTGTATCTATCGTGCATACAATGTGTGACTAAATCGCGAGAGCTGTTAAACGCGGAAGATGATTAGGAGGGATCAGGGATTTTTTTTTCTAACTGTTTCGAATGTAGTGATAGTTCTGAGCAAATTGGCAAACATTGCAAAGAATGCTGCGCAGTGACATGATTTTGGTTCTCAGAGCACGCATGACCCTGTCAAGGGGTCATATATGCTCCGAGAATCAAATGTGTTCAAAGCAATTACCAATATTATTTACTACCTTGTTAGAGAACTTCTTGGCCAGGCCTGAAGAATTTGTCTTGATTTTTTATTTTCAACGAAGAAAAACAAGCATGCCTTTAAAGTGTGACCCTGAAAGAATGTGAAGCCATGCTAAGCTTCACAAGAGAATTGACCATTACTGACCGTAAAGTGCTCACTGCAGTAACATCGAACAGCATACTTAATTCTTGTAAAATATTTTGTGAACTACCACTAATCTCTCTATTCCATTTAAAACAAAAACTATTGTGCCTGACCTGAACACATAATATGTAATTACACGACGTACAATGTTTGCAGTCTTTCTGACACAAACTCGGATTTCTTTCTTCAATATGGAGAAATTCCCCCTTTTTTATCATCCATTATATGCTTGGACCATGAACCTTCAAACAATTTTCACTCTCGTTATGATTTGATACAATATAATTTGTCCACTTATGGCTCAAAATGCAGCAAAGGGTCACATTTATTATTTTGATCAAAGTTAAACTCCTTCATAAGGAATGATCCACCCTGTACCATAATTGTTAAATACAACGAGACTACCATAAATTGTGTTCCTTTTCAATTCTTATGGTTCCTGAGCTAAATATGTTTCACCATCTAGTTCTGGAGTGCCGGTGACACATTAGAAAGATAGGCATACTTCCTGTAGTGTTGGTGGATTTCTAATATTCCCGTGTCATCAATAACATGTATGTATAATTTTTCTGTTCTCCTTTTGTCCTTCCTTCTCATTCTCTTTTTTCACTCCGCCATTTCCTCTTTTCCTGAATTCGAATTAAATTTTCAATTTATTGGTCGCACAAAGCAATATATTTTAAAAAATGTTTTACAATGTTCATATAGATAGCAAACATACTTTCCTCTTTCCCTTGCTTCATTTTCTTATTTTTTCTTCTCTCTATTCTTCCTCTCTTGTACCTTATTAAATACAAGTCCCAATACCGTAATTGCAATAATCCCTGGCGGTGTTTCATAAAGCTGTTCGTAAGTTACGAACGACTGCTAATCACTTCTTGTGCTAAATGATTAAGAATGTAATTAGTGAAGCACCCAAGACGTTAGCACAAGAAGTGATAACCAGTCGTGCGTAAAGTAGTTCGTAACTTACGAACGGCTTTATGAAACACCCCCTGGTCCTGTTACGGTTATTAATGGGGGGTACACATGCATGGGCTAATCTGCAACTATGTGTCCTGTATCTCGATATGATTTGTTTTGTTTTGGAATTTTTTGCTAATTTGTGTACTAGAATTAGTCTTTTTTTTTCGATTTAACTGGGGGCTGTACATAATTTTTTTGGACACGGGCTTATTTACATGTATGTGTCTTTTATCATATTTGATTATTTCATGGGCTGTTAATACTTAACTTTCTGATACCCTACGTGCAATCAAACCTGTCTTTATCAAATTTAAATGGTTGGTGGGTGATATACATATGCGAAGTGGATGGGCTAATTAATTTTATTTATCCTCTGTCATATTAACTTATTTATATTTATACATGCTTATTTATATTTGTTTTGGATCTTACATTCATGCGCACCTTAATTCTTAATTATTTTAACTATATGATGTTTTAATTTATACGTGCCCAATTTGTTGCTGTTGTTAACTTAACTGGGGTGGGGAAGAAGACTGTTTATTTGCCAAATGTTCGGGCCAATTCGTTTCATAAATGTTTGTATGTACTTGCGTAATTATTTTCATGACCCGATTGTATTATGTATTTGCATTTTTAATTGTACATGTATATGAATTTGAATATTTTTAATTGTATAATTGTAAAGCTCATGTAATTTGGCTTTCGGCCACGAAATGAGACAAATAGATAAATCAATCTATCTATCGATCTATCTATCTATCTATCTATCTATCCATCTATTGGCCTTTTATCATCCTTCCCTACCTCTTCTCTTTTTGAATTGTAAATAAAAATAATATATTGCGACGACATCGGATAAGATTATGAAGTACCTTTTTTCAGTAATAGCTTTGATGTGATGTGATGTTATATCAGACCAAATCTACTAAAGAAAATGTAGGCGTAAGAGTGTTATATGTAAGTAAGTAAAATGTATCGATGTTATTGTATCATGTAAATTTAATCAATGTTTAACAAACCATAAATAACAATAATTCAAAATAACAGAAGAACCTGTATAATATGTTAAACGGTATCGTGCTGTATAAATGGTTTTTTTTAGCCATTCTTCGGTGTATGTATGTACTTGATATGGATGAGACTTATTATTGAACCTAGTCCGAACGTCAAACTTATTGTCGAGAAGTCTGACATTAAGTCAATTCATCGCAGTTTTCCTGTTTTATTCAATATCCAAAATTACAGTTCAATCATTGCGACCACTTTTTGCCGGAGAATAGATGCAGGTTCATAGGATAGTCGTTCACACGCAATTGTTTCTACCGTATATTATTGTTGTTGTTGTACCTTCAATAGTAAAACATAATACGTGCATGTTTGTGTTATACGTTGGTTAGTACTTCCCTATATTTTTCTTTCTTTGTGAAACAGCAACAACGTAATCAATCGAAACGGGAACTGGAATTTGTGATAGAAAAATAAAATAGATAGATACACGAGTTCTTCGTTTTAAGCAAATGTCATTTCATCAATGACTTTATGATATACACATGTAAGCATTTTAGTACAATTTTAGGATTCCATTTCATGTTTGCAGATATTTATCAAATTTGATTCAAGATAGTTTAACATTACAGCATAAGACGATGATTTCACAAGTGTCTATAAATATAAATCGCAAAGCGTTATAGCTGAGCTACTTTGACATGGAGATGAAGGAGGGATAGTGGAGAAAAGGGGATTATTTTATTA
>JZLH01S0069409.1:27516-41726 GCA_001188425.1 Eucidaris tribuloides
TTACATCAGGTAAGCCTTATACCACTGCCAGAAATATGAAGATATTACCACAATAATGCTTTTAGCAAATATTGTGAAATTCATTTCAATGATTCCCGTCGGAAACAGAAGAGATGAAGACCTAAAGAATGTCATGTGACCTGTACTCGGCCAATCACAGATAAGGATTTACATGCATATGCATAATTTATAATGATGGTGCATATACAGGTACTTACTCTCATGAAGCAAACCCTTTTTTAAGGCACGGCAGTTATGACAGAACCTAATAAAGGATCAGTTTATGTCACCTATTTTTTTTCCCACGGAACAGCCTCTAAGAATTGTAGTAGTAAATACTGATGTGGGATGTTAGGAATGCCCTCCACATTCAGCTATTAAAATTACTGTTATAATGCAACCTTAACAAGCATTTATTTGCCAGGATGGCTAAAGCATCATTCACAAATAGGCCTCTAAGCCCTACCCCCCCCCAACCCCCCCCCCCTTCCTCACCATTCCTGGGCTAGGTTGAAATAGGGGGTGAAATTTCTCGATGGCCACAGATAGGGCTCGATATACATGTAGGGGTCCAATATATTGGAAAATACAGGGGGGACATACCCCAGATAGGGGGTTAAAAAAATTACACCATTACCCGAGGTAGGGTGTCTTTCAAAATGTAGGTATGGGCACTGGCATACCCCGGATATGGCCGGGGGGAGGTGGGGGGGGGGGCATGCTCTGACATAACCTCTTATATTTGCTACATCTTCACCAAATCATCAGAAAAACAACAACAGTTTGATTGTAATGTGTATATTTTATGTCAAGTTAAATATAAAAGGGTCTTACTATACCCCAAAAAACACACATTCTGTGACACTAGTATTCAACTGAATAACCTCAGAACATTGATGTGACCTTTGACCTTTACTGAACACCCAGTGTTAGTCAAATGGCAAGTTCAGACTTGACAGGACAAAAAAATATCATTGGGTTAAATTCACAATGATTAACAAGATTAATGAAAGATTCGTTTACGTACAAATTAAGTTGATATATATTATCACAGAGCCACAGAAAATTATGGCTAAATATCTGATTCTTAATCCAGCTGTTATTTGTCCTCATTACAATTGATAATTCTTTTGTAAATTCATAGGACTCACACAACCTTATGAACGTTGAACATGCATAATTGAGTCTGGCTCCTTCTCCACCTCCCCCCCCCTAAAAAAATAAAATAAATAAAAAATAATTAAAATAAAATTTCCCTCTCCATTACATATGCATACATGTAGGCTTGCAGTGATCTGCAAATGGCAGCTAACAGACCTATTGACCTACACAAAACGGGATGATGCTGTGAAAAATATCTTGATTGTGAGTTAACTTACTGTATACACTGAATATTTCGCGGTGGTTTTATTTTCGCGACTTTCGCAACTCAACGCACGCAAAAAATTTCCACTTCCTTATATTTCTGTAGAAAGTGAATGCAAATACAATAAAATTGCAAAAATAAACTCTTGCGAATTTCCCGTCTTGGAGCAAAATCGTGAAAATATACGCACGCGAAATATGGTGTGGTAAATCATATCATTCATAAAGCAAAACAAAAAATTAAGTAGCAGACTGAGTATAAATAACACAGAATCTTACAAAGATGAAGAAAGAACACATTTGCATTCATCACGTTACAGAAAAATATAATACGCATATCAAATAGAACACCTGTGTATGTTGTTTTGTAAATTTACAGTTAATGACTTCTCCTATACAATAGAAAAAAAAAAGAAAGTTAAATATATAAATACAATAATAGAGGTGACATTACAACACACATATACACACACGATATCACCTATCTATTGCAGTAATATGGCTACCTGTTATTTACTACACTACAATGTGGATGCATGGTGTTATCAAAAGAAACATGTCAAAACTGGCAGGTTATGAACAACAGATCATGATATTGACATGAAAATTTGTGTTAGAGCAGGGGCAGCCACCTCCCCCCCCCCCTCAACCCCAAAGGTGTACAGAAAATAAGGTTTCTTTCAGTGTACATGTATTTTGAATATATGCCTCCTTATATTTTCTGCCAGTAAAGTAAAGAACTTTTTTCTTGTTGCATTGATATGCACATGTTCTTCTGGACATGATGGTCTTTTTCTTCTTCTTGTTGTTTTGTTTTTTTGTTTTTGCTGGTTGCAAAATCAGTACAGGTTTTTGCCACTCCTGAGATTTTTCCCTGGTGCCATTCCTATTTTAAGTACACAGATAATGCTGAGCCTAAAGTATGGGCAGCACATGCTGACTTTGTAATAATCTACAAACATTTTCATGTCTGGAAGTTTTGCCAAAAAATTAGGGGGAGAAGCATATTACTTTTGATGACAATTTCAGTTTTATTATTCATTTTTTACTTTTTTGTTTTAGTTTTATTTTATTACTTTTCAGTTAACTTTTAAACTAAAACTATATTCAGATGGGTCCAGGACACGGATACATTCATGATGCAAATAGCCATTCACTCTTTTGGCCAAAAATTAATTAATTTTTCCACGGAACAGCCTCTAAGAATTGTAGCAGTAAATACGGTGTGGGATGTTAGGAATGCCCTCCACATTTAGCTGTTAAAATTACTGTTATAATGCAACCTTGACAAGCATTTATTGCCAGGATGGCTAAAGCATCATTCACATATAGGTCTCTGATCCCTACCCCTCCCCCCCCAACCTTCTTCACCATTCCTGGCCGGGTTGAAATGGGGGGTGAAAGTTTCTGGATGGCCACAGATAGGGCTCGATACATGTAGGGGTCCAATATATTGGATAATTAGGGGGAAATAGCCCAGATAGGGGATTAAAAAAATTACACCATTACCCGAGGTATGGTGTCTTTCAAAATGTAGGTATGGGCACTGGCATACCCCGGATATGGCCGGGGGGACGTTGGGGGGGGGGGCCTGCTCTCACATAACCTCTTATATTTGCTATATCTTCATCAAATCATCATCACAAAAACAATAACAGGTTAATTGTAATGTGTATATTTTATGTCAAGTTAAATATAAAAGGGTCTTACTGTACAAAAAAAAAAACACATTCTGTGACACTAGCATTCAACTGAATAACCTCAGAACACTGATGTGACCTTTGACCTTTACTTAACACCCAGTGTTAGTCAAATGGCTAGTTAGACTTGACAGGACAAAAAATATCATTGGGTTAAATTCACAATGATTAACAAGATTAATGAAAGATTTGTTTACATACAAATTAAGTTGATATATATTATCACAGAGCCACAGAAAATTATGGCTAAATATCTGATTCTTAATCCAGCTGTGATTAGTCCTCATTACAATTGATAATGCTTTTGTAAATTCATAGGACACACACAACCTTACGAACGTTAAACATGCATAACTGAGTCTGGCTCCCTCTCCCCCTCCCCCACCCCCCCCCCCAAAAAAAAAAAATTACCATAAAATTTCCTTCTCCAATAAATATGCATACATGTAGGCTTGCAGTGATCTGCAAATGGCAGCTAACAGACCTATTGGCCTACACAAAACAAGATGATGTTGTGAAAGATATCTTGATTGTGAGTTAACTTACTGTATACACTGAATATTTCACAGTGGTTTTATTTTCGCAAATTTCGCAACTCAACGCACACACAAAATTTTCACTTCCTTATATTTCTGTAGAAAGTGAATGCAAATACAATAAAATTGCAAAAATAAACTCTTGCGAATTTCCCGTCTTGGAGCAAAATCGTGAAAATATACGCACGCGAAATATAAGGCGTATACAGTAATACTCAATGGCTCATTTCACGTGACCAATGTGAATTGTACAAGGACAAAGACATACTTATGTGTGGTCAATCAAATCATTCATAAAGCCAAACAAAAAATTAAGTAGCAGACTGAGTATAAATAACACCAAATCTTACAGAGATGAAGAAAGAACACATTTGCATTCATCACGTTACAGAAAAATATAATACGCATATCAAATAGAACACCTGTATGTTGTTTTGTAAATTTACAGTTAACGACTTCTCCTATACAATAGAAAAAAAAGAAAGTTAAATATATAAATACAATAATAGAGGTGACATTACAACACACATATACACACACGATATCACCTATCTATTGCAGTAATATGGCTACCTGTTATTTACTACACTACAATGTGGATGCTTGGGGTTATCAAAAGAAACATGTCAAAACTAGCAGGTTATTAACAACGGATCATGATATTGACATGAAAATTTGTGTTAGAGCAGGGGCAGCCACCTCTCCTCCCCCCCCCCCACCCCAAAGGTGTACAGAAAATAAGGTGTCTTTCAGTGTACATGTCTTTTGAATATATGCCCCTTATAAACACAACAAAAAAAGTAACTACCCCCTTTTTCAAAATATCATAACTTTTTAAAGAAACAGTTTTTGAGCAAACTAATTTGGCAGGGGTGTTTCTACATTAATTGACTAACTTCTGCAGGAAAATTTGATTGATACGTCAAGTCATGCATGAGTGAGCACATATTGAAGGCAAAAAGTCACTTTTCAAAAGTCACAAGGGTCATTTTGTGGGATTTGTGATACAGGATTTTGACAAATTCTGTTTCTGGTGAATGATTTAGTGCTATTTATTCATCTATCGTTTGACCCCCTTAAATCTCTTTTGACACTTTCCACATTTTTGGCGCTTCAGTGAGCTCAATTTAAAAATTGCCATCCTTCCTCAATTTTGAAACTGTAAAATCCATTAAATTTATTGAAAAATTCGAAATCCTTTATTTTTCAGCAAATTGTATCTGAACATGTTGTATGAACATTAGAGGTTGTAACCATGTCATGGTTGAGTGAGTACACTATTTAAATTAAACAACAAATACCATTGTTTACCTTTATTTTGGCATAAGAGATGACTCCTGTGACTTTTGAAAAGTGGCCTTTTTGCCTTTAATGCAGGCTCACTCATGCGTGGCTTGACGGATCAATCACATTTTTACACAGAGGTTAGTCAATGAGTGTAGGAATACTCCCGCCACATTATTTTGCGAAAACTCATCTCGTTAAAAAGTTATGGTAGTTTGAAAGAGGGGGTAGTTACTTTTTTTGTTGTGTTTATTTTCTGCCATTAAAGTAAAGAACTTTTTTCTTGTTGCATTGATATGCACATGTTCTTCTGGACATGATGGTCTTTTTCTTCTTGTTGTTGTTTTGTTTTTTGTTTTTGCTGGTTGCAAAATCAGTACAGGTTTTTGCCACTCCTGAGATTTTTCCCTGGTGCCATTCCTATTTTAAGTACACAGATAATGCTGAGCTTAAAGTATGGGCAGCACATGCTGACTTTGTAATAATCTACAAACATTTTCATGTCTGGAAGTTTTGCCAGAAAATTAGGGGGAGAAGCATGTTACTTTTGTTGACAATTTCAGTTTTATTATTAATTTTTTACTTTTTTTTTTAGTTTTATTTTATTACTTTTCAGTTAACTTTTAAACTAAAACTATACCAGTATTCAGATTGGTCCAGGACTTAGATACATTCATGATGCACATAGCCATTGACTCTTTTGGCCAAAAATTAATGAATTCAAGCTCATCAAAGTGGACAAACTCTCTTATAAATCTGTCGATGTAAAGGTGGAAGGTTAAGTTTAGTTTTTAGAAGCTAGTCAATATGTGTCACTATGGTACTGAGCATATCAGCATTGTGATATCAATGTTGAATCATGTCTTTGCTAGCCATGAAAGGTTTTCCTTTCCGTTTTTGGGGGGGGGGGTGGGAGGAGGGGTGTCAGGGTGGCTATATTTTCTATTTTCCAATTTTTCAAAGTGCATCTCATTGGTAAAAAGTGGATGATTATGAAAGTCAAGATTATCATTGGTGTATATCTATCTTATTCCTGCTTCAGCCTCACAAGTGTGTGAAAAACACCATTCAGATTTACAAAATAAACGGATCATATACCCGCAATGATTTTTTTTTATACGCCTACCAGATGAGCCAAGGATTATTCCATTGTAATCAAAATGATTTTGGGGGAATATGTCACATCAATCAGTGAATACTCTGGCCAATCTTCAGGTTATCCCAAAATAGGAGGGTCAGATACAGAAGATACAGTGTGTTTCTATTGAAGCTAGTTTTCCGGAATGAACCGGCTAATGGAGTAGAAGATCGCAATAGAAACAGACATTCTCCACCATTATCCGTCTTTTAGCGGAGAAAGTTTTGCCGGTATTTATCCTGCTTTTTGCAGGATAATAGCGGAGAAAGATACCGTAAGATGTCAATAGAAACAGACCTTCTCCGCTATTATCCGGCTAATGGAGTAGAAGAGCCCAATAGAAACAGACCTTCTCCGCCATTATCCGTCTTTTGGCCGGTGAGAAACCAGAAATGGACAAAACCGACGTGATCGGAATACATGACCCCTAGCTGCAGCGTGCGTGTGTTTGATTGAGCATAAATTTGACCTCGGTCATCTCACAATACCTTGCGGCAACCCAGGTCAATGGACTCTTAGCCGGTAATCATACGATCCCGGTAGGATCGATCGTGCTTTGCGGAAAAGGCAATCCAATAGAAACAGACCTTCTCCGCTATTAGCCGATTAAATTTTATCCAGATAAATACGGCAGGCTTAATAGAAACACGCTGATAGTGATGTGAGGAAAAGGGATTACATGTAACATTTTCATACTATATTCATTATATCACGTACAGTGTACAATCTAACAGATTTATATATGCACACTGGCCTCTTTAGAGAGGGATAAAGAGAACAGTGCATTGACAATGGACAGAAGATTACATGTTTTGGGGTATTTTGTTACAGGCACACTGGAATGGGTTATTTTATCAAAACACACAAGCTTTCTAAGAAAAAAACTTGTTCTTCCATTATGTCATTTGTATCAAAACAGAACAGTATCCTATTTCCACTCAATCGTGTGTGCATTTCAAAACAACAGGAGCCTGCTGCATGAGATTTTTACCAGGGATGTAGTCGAGGCCAGCCTCGAGGCCGGATTTTGCCGGCCTTGGCCTTGGCCTCGGACCGAGTCACGTGTACAAAGTCTATGAGAACAATATTTTTCCAGCGGCCTCGTGACTCGGAACTGCCGACCTCGACTACATCCCTGATCAAGCTCACACTAACTGTTTTCCTACTTGGCCTGTTGCGGCAAGTAAATTTATCACTTCAGATTTTTAGCTTGCTGATAATGAAAAAGTTACTTGCCGAAAATATAACAATCAAAACATTAGAAATAATTCTCACTTCATTTTACCAACAAAACCTTTTATAGAAATTGGACATTTGTTCTTTGCGTTCTGGGAGTGCAAAAGCGTTGATTAATTGCAATTTAAAGCAGTCATGGAAATTGAGTCAATGAACAAAGATATGATGGCTTTTGGTATTGAAACACAAATTTAGAGACCAGTTTTTGCTTAATTTTTGTAAAGATTTTTATGTTTCGCTCATTGCATATCCCAAATTTTACTTGCCCGATGTGTAGCAAGTAAAGTTCAGATTTGATTTACTGGCCGACATGAATTTACTGCCCGGTGCAAGTGAAGGCCAATTGCTGATGCTTCGAGCACCTGGATGTATGATAGTAATTTGCATGGAGAATTTAAGCAAAACATTGTCATATTCGAAGATGCATATGGTTACACCTTGTAAATTGTATTAACCTTTGCATACATATCAGACATCACCATGTACTGAACCAGATGTTAAAAGTAGACTACGGAATTTTTATCTTCTATGATACTTAAATCAAATGTATACATTACTATAATTCACGCAAACTGCATTTCTAACGCCTGTATTTGCTAAAGGTACAATTAGACCTGAAGTGGAAAATGAATGATTTATTCGGCCTTCACAAGCCAAACTGTTAATATTCCATTGCGGAAACTATTGGTGCTCATTTCGATCACTGAGTCTTGACAGAGAAATAATACTCACCTATTTTGTTAGGAAATATACTTCTCGTCATCTATTATGTTTTCTGTGAAAACACCATGACGTATTCAATTACTGAGGGGCTGTACACTTGATCTCTTGCCTTTATATCAATGCCACTGATATTGTCTGTAATATTGGAAGAAAATGGCAAAGAGAAGGTTAAGGAATCTGGAAGTTCAGTCAATGATGGAAAAATCTGGCATCAGAATTTCTGTCATGGAATGTTATAATTTTACATTGTGATTTGACAGCAAGGGCAAGATTGGATGCGTGAAGTTAGGGGAATGTGGAGAGTTGTATAGAGTGAAAAGGTTTCTCTGAAGATGAAAGGATTAGTTTATAGGAGTTGTGATGAGATCGGCGATGTTGTTAATGGGAGTGGAAACGTGTTGTTTGAGTGAAAGATGAAATGGGGATTCTGAGAAGGACTGAGAGACACATGGAGAAGTGGATGTTTGGTGTGAATCTGATGGACAGGAAGAAGACGGTGGATCAGATGGCGAAGGCAAACGCAGTACGTTGGTATGGACATGGTGTGAGGAGGGATTGGATGCATGTTTTGGAGAGGGCTTGTAGTTTGAGGTGGTTGTCAAGGGGAAGGGGCGATCGAAGAAGCATGGAAGAAACGCAGGTGGTGCGAGGAGAGTAGGAGGGTTGGGTTTGAGGGCAGAGATGGCGCGAATAGAGTAAAGTGGAGAGGGGAGTGAGGGTGATTTCTGTAGGCGAGTGAATCCGGCCACCCCCCTGAGTGATCGGGGAACTAAACCGGATTTAAAACTGGATTACTACTACTACTACTATCAATGTGAACTCTGTATCTTCAATGAACAATTATTTTCAGGACAAGACTGACAGTTACACTCTTGGCGATTTTCATTCTTGCTCCTGGTGCCACCAATAGTCACACTCATATACTGACATTGTACCACACTTGAATGTCTGTATAGGGGGGGGGGAGTGAGACCTTTCTGCTACAGTACAATGAAATCAGTGCTCTTCGAAATTTAACAATCACGTTGTCATTAATAGTGAGTTTATACACTGTTCATGAACTTTCAGTAGGCTTTGATGCTTGTTTTGCTGATATTCATCACAAACAATAATACCACAGTTGTGAAAGATTGATGAATAAGTCTGTCTGTCAACCTAACCTAATAACTTGTGGCTACCATCTGTCGGCAGCAGCTTTGAAAGAACAAATGATATAAATTATCGTCGTTCTGCGAGACTCATCTTATCTTATGAACTGCAAATTCTTGTAGATTGTGTTAGATAAAATATGATTTTCTGTCGTTGTAAGCTGTGTTTGAAGGGGCTCTCTAGATAGAAATTAGTCTTTCACAAGTACATGACTGCGAAAAGTTACTCGAACATGAGTCATAGTTTAAAAAGGTATTTTTATTGTTTTTATCACGATGCCAAGATAAACACTAAACTCATGATAATATAATGGCAGCTGCTGCCCCGTGCCTGGGGATTAGAATCTAATACCACTCTCAGCATCATGAGCTTTGGTGTCTTGTGGTAATTCGTGCCTGTCAAGCGAGTCAAGTGGTCATGGTTCAATCCCCAACAAAGGTTCGGTCTGTACTGAGCATATCAGCATTGTGATATCAATGTTGAATCATGTCTTTGCTAGCCGTGAAAGGTTTTCCTTTCCGTTTTTTTTGGGGGGGGGGGTGGGAGGAGGGGTGTTAGGGTGGCTATATTTTCTATTTTCAAATTTTTCAAAGTGCATCTCATTGGTAAAAAGTGGATGATTATGAAAGTCAAGATTATCATTGGTGTATATCTATCTTATTCCTGCTTCAGCCTCACAAGTGTGTGAAAAACACCATTCAGATTTACAAAATAAACGGATCATATACCCGCAATGATTTTTTTTTATACGCCTACCAGATGAGCCAAGGATTATTCCATTGTAATCAAAATGATTTGGGGGGAATATGTCACATCAATCAGTGAATACTCTGGCCAATCTTCAGGTTATCCCAAAATAGGAGGGTCAGATACAGAAGATACAGCGTGTTTCTATTGAAGCTAGTTTTCCGGAATGAACCGGCTAATGGAGTAGAAGATCGCAATAGAAACAGACCTTCTCCACCATTATCCGTCTTTTAGCGGAGAAAGTTTCGCCGGTATTTATCCTGCTTTTTGCAGGATAATAGCGGAGAAAGATACCGTAAGATGTCAATAGAAACAGACCTTCTCCGCTATTATCCGGCTAATGGAGTAGAAGAGCCCAATAGAAACAGACCTTCTCCGCCATTATCCGTCTTTTGCCGGTGAGAAACCAGAAATGGACAAAACCACGTGATCGGAATACATGACCCCTAGCTGCAGCGCGCGTGTGTTTGATTGAGCATAAATTTGACCTCGGTTATCTCACAATACCTTGCGGCAACCCAGGTCAATGGACTCTTAGCCGGTAATCATACGATCCCGGTAGGATCGATCGTGCTTTGCGGAAAAGGCAATCCAATAGAAACAGACCTTCTCCGCTATTAGCCGATTAAATTTTATCCAGATAAATACGGCAGGCTTAATAGAAACACGCTGATAGTGATGTGAGGAAAAGGGATTACATGTAACATTTTCATACTATATTCATTATATCACGTACAGTGTACAATCTAACAGATTTATATATGCACACTGGCCTCTTTAGAGAGGGATAAAGAGAACAGTGCATTGACAATGGACAGAAGATTACATGTTTTGGGGTATTTTGTTATAGGCACACTGGAATGGGTTATTTTATCAAAACACACAAGCTTTCTAAGAAACAAAACTTGTTCTTCCATTGTGTCATTAGTATCAAAACAGAACAGTATCCTATTTCCACTCAATCGTGTGTGCATTTCAAAACAACAGGAGCCTGCTGCATGAGATTTTTACCAGGGATGTAGTCGAGGCCAGCCTCGAGGCCGGATTTTGCCGGCCTTGGCCTTGGCCTCGGACCGAGTCACGTGTACAAAGTCTATGAGAACAATATTTTTCCAGCGGCCTCGTGACTCGGAACTGCCGACCTCGACTACATCCCTGATTTTTACCAGAAAAATATCACTGGTAAAATATGAAAACTATGGTAAGCATAATGATACCATTGTTTTAACCCACTGGGTACAGGAACTGGATGTGCCCTGTGTTAACTCTACAGGATTTTCAGAATCTCGGACTCGACAGGTTAAGTATTGGTGGAAAAACATCCAGTTAAATAACCCTAGTTCTCTGACTTTATGCAATAGACCCCCCGGAAGGACAACAGACAAGACCGTAGCACCCACATTGTAGCAACGTAAATAAGAGGTTAATTCGAGGCCCCGACACGAGGCTCTCTTCGTCACGGATTCGTGTTCAGATTTGACGACTGCGAGTTTGATGAGGCGGAGGCGGACCCGGAGGAGGACGGGGAGGAGATGGTGAGGTTGATGCGGAGCGCCTCCTTGAGATCTTCCAGGGAGCCGGATGTCTCCTTCCTCTCCAGGAGCCTGAACTCCTGGGTGAAGAGCACCATGTGGGTGAAGATGGTGTTGAGATGTCGATGGAGGTCAAGTCGGGTCATCTGCTCGTAGTGGGCGCAGTAGATGTGCTCCATGACCTGGAACATGAGCCGTAGGATACGCTGGCGATGCCGACGTCGAAGTCGGCTGGGAAGACTGAACCTGGCAAAAAGAACAAATTCAATCAGATGATTGGTATTATTAAAAAGTCCACTGTCAACGGGTGATTCAATGACTAGAGAAGAAAAGTAGTCTTAAATGCAGGGAATGTCTTTTGCACTCTTCCAGCAGCACAACAACAAAACATTACTCATGCCCTTAGGCTATAATAAATGCAGGACCTGTCTATGGAAGCTGAAGATCAGTAATTACCTGTAATTAGGAAAATACCCCCAAACCAACTGTTGCTGAGTATATGTTCCAAACATGCCAGGCTAAACTGATCTGAGTCAGTTCAGTAGTATCATTTCAGTATTCATGTATTGATCTACATGTATGCAAGGCTCCACACTAACTTTTTTTCCTACTTGCCCTTTGGGCAAGTAAATTTATCACTTTCAGATTTTTACTTGCTGAATGAAAAAGTTACTTGCCCGAAAATAAACAATCAAAAACATTAGAAATAATTTCTCACTCATTTTAACCAACAAAACCCTTTTATAGAAATTGGACATTTGTTCTTTTGCTTCTGGAGGTTGCAAAAGGTATGATTTATGAATTTAAAGAGTCATGAAATTGAGTACAATGAACAAAATAATGATGGACTTTGGTATTGAACACAAAATTTAGACATGTTTTGTTAATTTTTGGTAAGATTTTTATGTTTTGCTCATTGCATGATCAAAATTTTACTTGCCCGATTGAGCAAGTAAATGTTCAAATTTTGATTTTTACTTGGCCGACATGAAATTTTACTTGCCCCGGGCAAGTGAGCAAGTGCTAGTGTCGAGCCCTGATGTATGGATAGTAATTTGCATGAGACTTAAGCAAAACATTTGTCATATTCAAGAATGCATATGGTACACACTTGTAAATTGTATTTAACTTTCATACATATCAGACATCACCCATGTACTGAACAGATTTAAAAGTAGACTAGGAATTTTTATCTCTATGATACTTAAATTCAAAATGTAACATTTACTATAATTCCACGCAAACTGCATTTCTAACCCTGTATTGTGCTAAAGGTACATGTAGACTGAAAGTGGAAAATGAATGATTTATTCTGCCTCACAACCAAACTGTTAATATTCCATTGCGGAAACTATTGGTGCCTCATTTCGATCCACTGAGTCTTGACAGAGAAATAATACTCACCATATTTTGTAGGAAATATACTCTCGTCATCTATATGTTTCTGTGCAAACACCATGACGTATTCAATGTACTGAGGGGCTGTACACTTGATCTTCTTGCCTTTATCATCATGCCACTGATATTGTCTGTAAAATATTGGGAAGAAAATGCAAAGAGAAGGTTAAAGGTAATCTGGAATTCAGGTCAATGATGGAAAATCTGCATCAGATTTCCTGTTTCATGGGAATGATTATAATATTTACATTGTGATGTGACAGCAAGGGCAAGATTTGGATGGGTGAAGTTTAGGGAATGTGGAGAGTTGTTATATGGGAAAAGGTTTCCTCTGAAGATGAAAGGATTAGTTTATAGGAGTTGTGTGAGATCGGCGATGTTGTATGGGAGTGAAACGTGGTGTTTGAGTGAAAATGAGATGGGGGATTCTGAGAAGGACTGAGAGAGCAATGGTGAGAGTGATGTGTGGTGTGAATCTGATGGACAGGAAGAAGACGGTGGATCAGATGGCGAAGGCAAACGGAGTACGTTGGTATGGACATGTGTTGAGGAGGGATGTTGATCATGTTTTGAGAAGGGCGCTTGAGTTTGAGGTGGTTGGTCAGAGGGGAAGGGGGCGACCGAAGAAGACATGGAAGAAGCAGGTGGTGGAGGAGAGTAGGAGGGTTGGGTTGAGGGAGGAGGATGCGCCGAATAGAGTAAAGTGGAGGGAGGGAGTGAGGGTGATTTCTGTGAGTGCGAGGTGAATCCGGCCACCCCCGTAGATCGGGGACTAAACCGGATTTAAAACCTGGATTACTACTACTACTACTACATGTGAACTCTGTTCACTTCAAATGAAACAAATATTTTCAGGACTGACAGTTACACCTTGCAGATTTTCATTTCTTGGTCCTGGTGGCACAATAGTCACACTCATAACTGACATTGTACCACACTTGAATGTCTGTATGGGGGGGGGGGTAGTGAGACCTTTCTTGCTACATACATGAAATATAGTGCTCTTCGATAATTTAACAATCACTTGTCATTATAGTGATTATACACTGTTCATGACTTTCAGTAGGTTTGATGTTGTTTTCTGATATTCATCACAAACAATAATACCACAGTTGTGAAAGATTGATGAAAAGTCTGTCTGATCAACCTAACCTATACTTGGGCTACCATCTGTTCGCAGCAGGTTTGAAAACAATTGATATTAAAATTATGTCGTTCTGCGAGTACTCAATCTTATCTTTATGACTGCAATTCTTGTAGATTGTGATTAGGATAAAATATATATTTTCTGTCGTTGTAGCATGTGTTGACGGTGGCTCTCTAAGATAAATTAGTCTTTCAAAGTACATGACTTGCTGAAACAGTTATCAACATGAGTCATATTTTAAAAATGGTATTTTTA
>JZLH01S0069417.1:24810-41599 GCA_001188425.1 Eucidaris tribuloides
CGTTATCACTCTGTGATATCAGTTTTTTTATGTCGTTGTTCAATTTTGGAAGATTTGAGATAATTGTATCTGTATATATCTTTTTAGTGACTCATACTGTAAAGATAAGAATGTGAACAGTTTTTTTTGTCACCACCGAACAAAATTTGTGAGGGGACTATGAAACGGGCTCCGTACATGTGTGTGTGTGTGTCTTTCTCTGTCCGTGTGTGCACGAATTGTTAAAATTTGCTTCTTTTCTGTCATTTGTAGGTCAATTTTGATTCTAATCGATCTGGCTGACCAAGATAAGTGAGGGCTTCCTAACTTCAGGCCTTCAACTGGTCCTACTTTTCCTACTTTTTCCTACTTTTTAGTGAAGATCCTTATTTTCCTATATTTTTCCCTAAAAAACCTTATTTTCCTACTTTTTCCTACTTTTTGTCGTAAAAACCCCTATGCGATAAGTTTAATATCTGTTTGGAGTTGAGTAGTCTTTACAGGTTGTTGCTGAGAGTACTGTAACTACATCATCACGTGTTTGTGAAGGAAAATTTGTTTCTGCAGATTTCCGCTTTGTTTCCAATCTTAGAATTGTTCCTCTTGCGTATTCCGCATGTTTCCATTTTCTTTGAGGTTACTACTCCAAACACTAATAAATATCCTACTTTCCTCCTACTTTGATGGATTGAATTCTACTTTTCTCCTACTTTTTGGAAAATTTTGCTCCTAATTTTCTCCTACTTTTTCAACCAAGCAGAGTTGAAGGCCTGTAACTTCTACACGGAATTCTGAAATTCATCAATTATGTAAATTTATTTGAATTTCTTTAAAATTAACTAAATACTAGTACATTTCACAGCCGATTTGATTCAGTTTGTTTTATCTGATAGGGCTTGGTGGGGGCTTTTAAACTTCTACACAGAATTCAGACCTCCAACTGTCCCTATTTTCCAGGGACAGTTCCTATTTTGAAGAAAGAGGAATCGCTTTTTACCCATGTTTCAGATTCTGTTCCTAATTTTTGCAAATATCTGTCTACAGTAATGTATAGGATCTTTAGGAATGCCCCTTTTTTCGTACTTTCACCCTATTTTTGTCCCTATTTCTGAGGTTTGAGTGTTATCAGATATGAGAATTCTGAAATTCATTAAATATACAAATTTATTCAAAATTAATGCAAACCACATAATTTACTGAATCAGATTCACTCGTCTTTCCTGTTTTCGTTTGATTTTTCAGAGGTGGGTGGAGATGCTCCCCAAAGTCTGGAGGGGTACAAGACCTCCCCCTTCCCTGAGGTGGACTCGTTTGTGAGTGGCCGCATCTCAAGAGGGGACGTGGCCGGAGAGATCCGACGGTGGACGTACTTCTCGCAGGCCCAGCTGCTGGTGTACGACATTGCTAAAAACAGGTGGTGTGAGAACATCGGACGGCAGCACAAGAGCAATAACATAATGTGAGTAACAGAGCAATGTTTAAACAATGACTATGGACAAGCTTTGGTGAAATGTGTAGTCTTATAAACAGGGAGCTGTAAATAGGAGTGAAAACAAGCTACTCTCCTTTGTTTCCACGTTCCAAGCCACTGAAAAGTTATGCACTACTCGGCAACTGTTAACCAGGTGGTTAGACAAACAAGCTGCTTTTCATTCAATAACTTAAATGATTTTTGTGAAGGTACATGATATCAAAGTATAGCCCATGTTCGATTTCAGAGTGTATAGCTTAATGGTCAAAGGTCATAGCTCAGTACATGTAAATGCAAAAATTGCTATTTAAAGGTCATAAATATGCATATCCGAAAATATGGGGTCCTTTTCATAACTTTCATAATGTTAGATTTTCATGACATTGGGTAAGAAGGTACATAGTATCAAAATACAGCCTAAGTATGATTTTGGATTATGTAGGCCAAGAGGCAAAGTTCACAATTCATTAAATACTGTGTACGCTGAATATTTTGCGGTGGTAATATTTTCACGAATTTTGCGACTTACTGAACGCGAAAATTTTCACTTCCTAATATTTCTGTACAAAGTGAACACAAATACATTAAAATCGCGAAAATATACTTTCGCGAATTCCCCTCCTTGAAGCAAAATCGCGAAAATATATGCCGTATGCAATATGTGTATATAGGCTATTTGTACCCAGTGAGGGGATGCTATGCTTTGCGTTGTCCTTGTTCATTTATTTATTTATTCATTCATTCATTTACACACATTTATTTATTTTTTTTGTCAGGATACTGGTAGACTTGAGGAGGGGTGTCTACTATCAAAAGTGCCATGACCCCGCCTGCCGGAGTCAGGGCTACAAATCTCCCGAACGGCACGTCCCGCCCGAATGCCTGCCCTCCTTCACCGAGTGGGACGACGAAGAATTGGTGGCCCTGGCAGACCAAGTGGAGCAGGATGCCACTGATCAAACAACTGGTAATGAGACTAATATCAAAGTGAGTAGTAACATGAATGAAGAGGCTGCGTTGAAGTCTAATCATTCCAATGGAAATCATGTGATGAAGAGAACACGGTTATCTGATGGAAGAGAGGCTGGATACAAGACTACAGGTGATGATGTTGCTGATGATAATGATACTTTGTGGGATAAGAGTATTACAGATGAAGAACTGATGTTGAGCTTCGGTGATTAGAACTTGTGAGGAAGTGGGATTAAAGGAGAAGTCCAGTTTACATTAACCCATTGGATACGATACACATTATCCATAGAGCCCAACCTTACGTATCTCAGAACGAGTGCTACGTCATATAACTGCATTTGAAATGAAAAAAAATGACAGATTTACTAACATCTTACAGTTATTTTTCTTTTTTAGGGGTTGAGATTATTCGTACTCAGTATAAGCAAACTGGTAATGCCATGATTTCTTGGGTGTGCAATTTTTGTTTTGTGCACATGTATGTGCATTTGAAAAACAAATTCTGACATAGATCGGAACATGTTGATCATCGTGGTATCAAGATGAGAGAGTACTAGAGTAAATCAGTTGTCACACGATGTAGCAAACGAAAAGAGATTGCGACGTTTTGGCTGCAACTGCTAGCCTTCATCAGGCAATGTAGAATGAGCACCGTGCACGCGTCTTTTATAGCGGTCGCGAGGGTTAACCGCACTGGGAGCGCCCCCGTGATTGGTTGGCACCGCGACGCTGCTGCTATTGTTCGCTACGGAGGCCAAGGGGACAGCGCCTCCACCGGTCACGGCTGAGGGAGCATGGCGGCGGATGGTGGGTAGCCAAGCTTCCGGGATGTCGATCCCGCTGTCTCTGTTAATGTTGTTGGGGTGGAGCCGGATCTGTATAGCTTCCTTAACGCGACGCGAATACCAGTGCTTGTCGGAGGCGATGCACCGGACTGCACCCCAATTAGGTGGATGATCGGCATCATAAGCAAGCTCTGCCACCGCTGAACCGTCAGTGCGCATGAGTCTGACGTCCCTGCGATGTTCGAGCATTCTTTGATCAACTGGTCTGTCTCTCCGATGTACATGTAGACCTTGTCACATTTCCCGCAGGGGATCTTGTGGAAAACGCCATCGCGCCTATCAGGGAGCGCAGGGTCCTGCGGGCGGACAAGGTGCTTGCGGATCGTAGTGTCAGATTTGAACACGGTGCGGATGCTATGGTTCTCCAAGCGCCATCGAAGTTGCTGCGAAACTCCCTCAACAAACGGGAGTACTACCATGGCCTTAAAGGACGCAGGCTCGTTGGTAGTTGCGCGTTTCTGCTTGGCGACATGTTGGATGAACGAACGCGGGTAACCGTTGGAAATCAGAGCGGACCTAACATGGCGCTTCTCAAAAAGAATAATGGCTCCAAGCTTATCCTTCTTTGAATGCAGATTACTTGTCACAAAAAGGGAAATTGTGAAAAGTTCTGTACAACTGCAAACCTAACAAATTTTAACAAAAAGAAATCATGGAGTTTCCAATTTGTCTGTCCCATATATGTATAACTTTCTGTCAATTGTTGGATTTCAATGATGTATTTATTGCCTGGCTTTAACGCAGTTCAAATGATGAGAGGGGACTTTTTCTTTGAATCTTTTGAAATGAATATTAAATACCATAAAACTTTCTGCTGTATAGACCACAGCTGCATATGAGACACATGTGGACATTTGAAGCAGAGTGGCCAAAAAATTGAGAAAGAAAAATAAATTTAACAAAAATGAAACTTCTGTTTTTCCTGTGCAATATTACCATGTTCATTTGATTTTAGGATATGTGTGGGTTCACATGATTCCAAACAACAATGATTAATATCATTTTGTGACCCTATCCGACCTTTTTTTTTGGGGGGGGGGGGTGTGTGTATGTCCAAGTTTGCTGTGATAAATATGTATTTGATTCATGACTAGTACAACACAAAAGCTGATTTTTTTTTAACATGTATAGCATACCCTCCCTACTCAAAAGTATTGCAACATACACTATAATGCATGCATTTTGAGTTGAAGGGGTCTTTCTATAATGACGTCCTAATGAAGTTTGTAATTGGAAAATAACAAATCATTTGAACAGATATCAATGGACAATCTATTTCCTTCCTTCTCCAGGGTGGAGAGATTATCAAATGCAGGCGCACCCACGGCAGAGGGGCTGGAACATAAAATTTAACATTTTTTTCGCCTCCTTATATGGGTGGGGTGTTTATTCACACTAGCTTCGTAATGCAGTTTTATATTTCCCGTGAAATGGTTTTGATGGCTTAAACAGACTTCCAGCAAACAAAAAATGTCAATGTGTTCCTCTGACGTGGTCTCAGAAAGAAGAGACCACTCTGCAAAGACGAAAGCACCTCCTATCTTCATACGTTAGTGATAATGGAGGATAAGGCTACTTACATAAAGATGATGGCCTTCTCTCCACATTATTATATCAAATGTACTAAAAAGCTGCATAACAGCAAATTTTAGGATGTTTGTAATAATAAACCGCCTTTAGAATTGAGAAAGAATAAGAAATTACAACTTGAGGAGGTCCTTTTCTGAAATATGGGGCTATCCCCTTTATCACTATCTTATGAAGATAGGAGGCACTTTCGTCTTTGTGGCGTGGTGTCTTCTTTGTGAGACCGTGTCAGAGAAACACTTAGCATTTTTTGTTTGTTGAAAGTCTTTCCAAGCCATCGAAACAGTTTCCACGGGAAATATGAAACCAAATTACGATGCCAGTGTGAATTAACACCCCACCCCTATACAGGGAGGTGAAAAAAGTTAAATTTTATGTTCCAGCCCTTTTTCCTTTGGTGCGCCTACATTTCATAATCTCTCCGCCTTGGAGAAGGAAGGAAAAAAATTGTTCATTTATTTCTTTTCACAATTTTTTATAATTTTCCAATAATAAACTTCATCAGGACGCCATTATAGAAAGACCCCTTCAACTCGAAATGCATGCGTTATAGTGTATGTTGCAATACTTTTGAGTAGGGTACTAGGTTCTAACATTTTCTACAAATATTTAATGCCATAAGATTGTCATACAAATTTAAATTGGTATCCAATTTAACTAAATATCCCCTACTGAAACCAGCCAAGTCAGGAAAAAGAATAATTAAAATAGTACAGTACTATACCCACTAGCATCTTTGTTCAAAACAAATGTTTTATCCTACAAGCATACATATTGTGTGTATTCTGGATTAGCTGCAAATGTGTTACAGTAAACATGGGAACAAAGAATCCGTATTACATTTATTAATTTCTGCAGTTTCATTCCTCCTCATGTTAATATCATTTGTATATCTAGGTGTACTTTCTAATTGTGATTGTTTGTCTTTGTTTCTTGGAAGTAAAATGTGCAATGAAATTGTTTGCACTTAACTCAGGAAAAACAGTTTCTTCCATTGTTTGATTTTTTTGTCGAATAAACACACACACACGTATACATACATTTAAAAAAAAAAATCTTGCGCTGGTCAGTTGGTATCATTATTATTACAGGGATGTAAGTTTTACAGATTTTTTTTAATGTTTCCTGATTTTTTTCTTTTTGCTACCCACTTATATCCATGATTATTTTGGTGTTAACCCGTTGACTCAGAGATTCTGAAAATCCCATAGACTTAACACAGGGCACATCCATTCCCATAGCCAACGGGTTAATGATAGACATGTCTAGACTGATCTTACACTTGAATCAAACAAATTTTACTTCACAGACAAAAAATATATATATACTACAGAATTCAGTTTGCTTTCACAATAATGATAATTTATTACCTTGATACAAATTATTTGTAATATTTACATAAATTGTAAATTAAGTTATTTGTGTTTTGCAAAATATGTACACCCAGACGCATAATGATAATTCATTATTGTGATCTAAATTCTGTACAATATTTACAGCATCCAAACTTGTTTCAGTATTTACAGTAAGTGAAATGTACATTGTCAGAATTATAGCATCATACAGAAGAAATTCACACATACTGTTACCACTGAAGCATGAATTAGGCCCTACACTGTACAAGGGAACCTCATTACAATGAGGACCTAAAAACCATGGCAATCACCTTGTTAATATCAGGTTCCTCAATATATAATGGTACAAAAACAAAGAAATATAAAGAGTTGGGACCTGAAAAATCACCTTGTTATAAGGGTTTTTTTTTTTTAATCTGACCTCTTTATAATGGGGTTCCACTGTACCTGTATATGTGCAGTTCTGATAATTTAGAATTGTTGATATTATTTACAGTATTTACACAATGTACATTATTCACACATTAAGTTACATATTACAAGTAAAACTTAAAGGCATCATATAACAATGTTTCCAGTTTAAAAAATCTGAGCTACATGATTCCTCATGCTACCAGTGTCTATGATAAGGTCTAAAAATGAAGCCCTGGAATAATTGCAGTTCAAGAAGATCATTAAGTGCTTTTTAAAAGTTAAATCATTGACTGACCATTCTAATTTTCCCCAATAGATAGCTGTGTTGCAGTATTTTAAGCAGCTGAGAATAATTCATCTGCCGATTTTTATCTGCATATATTTTATGAGTAACAGCATAACTGTTTGAAGTTTTTTGTTCTAGGGTGTTTATTTGCCCATCCAAACACTACCAGATATGTCAGATGGCATAGTTTGACAATTTTTAAAATGGGGCTTCCACAATGTTATATAGTGTCTTTAAGTAATTTAAATACACTCTAATAATGTATAATTAACTCTTAAAGGTTAGTGACATGATTGGGAACACTGGAAAATGCCTCAAGAACCAAATCAGTTGAAATATATACCAACTGTACACTAGCTGGAATGGATCTCCCAGGTGGAAGGATTTGCCTGTAATTTGTTTACTTAAGGAGAATCAAGCATAAACATACTAGTATTTTAATTTTATCTGGGCCAGATAAAAATAAGATCCATAGGGAGCCACACAATACCACAAGGAATATTGGCATAAGTTATTTTAGAATGAGTCAACGTTTGACTACAAGATTTTCACAGGAGAATCCTTGCATAGTTTACTTTACCCCTCAGCCCAAGTTGAGGACTTCCCCCAATCATGTCATTTACCTTTAACTCTCAACGTGCCAAAGTCGCAGATCTGCACCATTTAATACACATACAAGTCCATAGAGATTTAAATCCTTTGGCATGTTAAAGGTAAATGACATGATTGGGGGAAGTCCTCAACTTGGGCTGAAACTACTCTAGAATCAAGTAAACTATGCAAACTATGCAAGGATTCTCCTGTGAAAATCTTGAAGTCAAACGTTGACTCATTCTAAAATAACTAATGTCAATATCCCTAGTGGCAGGCAAACCCTCTGTGTGGCTCTGTATGGGTCCTATTTTTATCGTGCCCTGATAGAATTAAAATTCTAGTAAGTTCATGCTTGATTCTCCTTAAGTGAACAAATTAGAGACAAATCCTTCCAGCTGGTGTATAGTTGGTATTTCAACTCATTTAGTTCTTGAGGCATTTTCAAGTGTTCCCAATCATGTTACAGGCGACTCTCGTTATAACGAAGTCCTCGGGACCGGCAGTTTTCTTTCGTTGTATTGAAATTTCGTTATAACCAAAGAAAGAAAGTATATAAAAATATATATAGATAATAATTTTGGGACCTGAATTTCTACTTCGTTGTAACAGGAATTTTGTTATAACCATGTTCGTTATAACGGGAGTGCACTGTACTAACTTTTAAGGGGAAATTATGGGATGGAGTCATTTCCAAATGCCTTCACAAAATCAATGATTCTGTATATTGTATTAAAGCCCAAGTATAGTTTGGGTTGATTGGACAAATTTTTTGTCAATCTGTCATTGTCACTTCAGATATCAGAAAAGTACTGAAAATTGTTAATAGTGACAAAATTATGTTTCAAGTAGAGGAGAGCATCTAGCGAGAATATAGCCTCTGCTTTACCGTATGGGAAGATGTGCCCACCATCCCCCCCCCCCGCCAACATTTTACATTTTGAATAATTTCCAAAAAATAATAATAATAAAAATGCAGAAAGAGTTTCATGAGCAGTGGAACAGATCATGTTAGGCTGTATATCTAAAAATATATAACTTGCAAAGAATTTATTGTTAGCCATTTAGCCCAAACTAATACATTGGCATGTGATATTTAGTTGTCTTGTTATTTTGATATTGAATGTCAGCAAATTATACATCTCAAGTAGCATTCTCATTATATAAATCTGAGGTGGATTAGACCCATGTCCATTAAAAAATTAAATTAAAAGTTAAAGAAAATGTAGTTTTTCCAGTAGTACAAGTACTATAAAGATTATCAATGCACATCAGAAAATTAACTTACCACTGTTAAAATCAACTTACTGAAAAGGAAAGGCAATATTAATTGTAAAAAGCAAAATTTTAAAGACTAATAAACAAATATTAAAATTTACCTAATAAGGAGTAATGAATATTTATTTTTCACTTAATCAAGTGTAATACATTTTTTTAGTTTCTATCAATCAAAAAAGCACATGAGAAAGAAATGTCTTCTCTGCGATACCTTACATTAACATGTATCTTGATTAACATTTTGGCAAATTGGCAGCAATTCTTCGATGACGTCATATGTCGTCGATTCAAACCTCTTGGCTCCATCGGCCATCCGATAGTAGAGACCATTTCTGAAGAAATACACACTACCATTGGGGAATGTCGAAATTGCATCTACTCCGTCGTACAGGGCGCTAGGCATGTTTCGAAAGCCTGAGGTGGCGATACGCCGTCGGCTGCGCCAGTCATCGTCTTGGAATTTGTACACGAATCGACCTGTATACATACGTGATGAATTCAAACAAAAATTCTTGATAGAAACAGTTCATTCAAGAGCTACAGTTTGTAGATTCTGTGAATGGGGATATGCAACTTCTAAAATCGGCACTGAAAGAGCTTCTTTCAACTCACAGCTACACTCGGGAGAAAATAATTGTGTTGAAAGAAATTAGCAAACTGTCTTTGAGATGAGTTCTTATTAAAGTCTATTTTGACCACTATTCCTTAAAATTCATTAAAATCCATTAAAAGGTCGTTGAAATAAAGAAGAGATGGGTTGAAAAACTAATAATACATTACGCAGAACTCCTACCCAAGAATTAGTTGAAATGATCGTGGCGACATGCTTTTCATGATTTGATTACCCCCCCCCTTCAAAAGAAAAAGGGCAGATATATTTCCAGTAAAGACAAAGCTTAATTTTGACGCATCCTTTTGTGCAGAGTACCGACGAAGGATATATTGTATCTCACCTTTGAAGAAGTACGTAAATCCATCGATAGATTTAAAGATGGCGTCGATGTCACAAGGGACCCCAACCCATCGTCTGTTGAATGGATAGGAACCGCGGAACTGGAAGCCGTCGTAACGATACACGTAGCAGCCCTGGAATGACAGCGGTGATCATGAAAATTAAAGACACTTTAACATTGTGGAAGCCCCATTTATTAAAACAAAAATTTCAAAAAAAATTGATATCTGATCAACTTGAAAGTAGTTGAATGGGCTAATAAACACCCTAGAACACAAATCTTTAGATAGCCATGCTTAATTATTAAGAGGTACACAAATTAAAGGGCAGTGACATGATTGGGAGCAACAAAAAATGCCTCCAGAATTAAACTGGTTGAAAGATATATCAATGCATACTCTAGCTGGATTGTATATCCTGGCTGGAAGGATTTATCTTGAATTTGTTTACTTAAGCCGAATTAAGCGTGAACGTAGTTTCTCTCGTGCCCCGATGTAAATACCTCCCATAGAACCCTACACAACAGATTTGTCACAAGGCATACAAATGGAAATTATTTAAGAATGAGTGAACGTTTGACTACCAAATTTTCACAGTGGTATCCTTGCACAGTTTACTTGTTTCTAAAATAGTTTCATCCCAAGTTGATAACTACCCCCTTTAATGTCCTGGGACAAAAATTCCACAAAAAGTTGGTTAAATAATTTCTAGAAATGACAGAAAAATACATTATCCTTTTTAATATTTTGCAGAAGGTAACAAAAGTCAAACAAAATCTTGTAAAGAAGAAAAATTAATGATTTAGTTAAATGAAGAAACGTGTAATTTATTTTGTTTAGATATTTCGTTGGAAGCCCTTCCAAAAAGTTTCCACGTGATTTAATAAAAAAAAAAAACTCACAGTAGAAGTTTTGGCCTTGAAGTATTTTTAGGCGTCGTATGAGAAGAATATTAATAATGAAAATAAAAGTTCAATTAGTTCTTTGGAAATATGATTGGGTAAATTAATTGCAAGTCTCAACATTTAAACGGGGGGAGGGGGGGGGGGGGCACACGACAAACATTTTTGGCACCTGCCATATATTACATAGCCATAAAACTTTACTTCTGAAAAAAATAGGGGCGCCGAACACCGCCACCCCCACCGCCCACCCCTCGGCCGCCGCCTACTTCAAGTTGAAGTAATTCGTAATGGTTAAATAGAGCATTGGCCAGACGTAAAAAAGAGTGTATACACAATTAATTGATTTATTGAAGGAAGAATTCTTTGACGAACATGGGCAGCGCAGTGATAACTTACCGAGAAAAGATAAGTGTAGCGTGTATCTTGAAAGCGGCGTCCACCACGTCTGGAAATGCGGAGCCGTAACCGCGTTTGAACGCGGCCATGGAAGCGGCGGAGATACGTTCAAACGCATAGTACGTAAATCTGTTAAGGGACAAATAATATGTTCTATAAGAATTCCGCAATCTGTTCAAAAATAATGAGACTGGAGTTATAATCCAGATGATGTTACCTTTGAACAGAATTACCCCGACGTTAAAGTGTAGCGATCTGCAAGCTTCCAGACCCCAGCCTCGCAGACTGTACATATAAATGTAGGCCAGCTTTTATATAGACCTGATCACCTCATCGTAACGTGTTTTCTTTACGTTTATCCTGTAGCTCTTATGATTATTACGTTACGCATCAGTTAATGTTAAAGCTTAATGTTTATTTTGAATGTTTATTGTTGTGCGTCATGGGTTTCTTTGGGTAGATGTGTGTCCGCCATATTATAATCCTGAAATCATAACTAATGTTTCAATTTCATTTTTTCCCCCATTTTTTCGGTTAAAGTAAAACTAAACTAAACTAAACTGGTAGTGTCTTAATAGTACTCACCAGTTAGAGCAAAAATTCTTCCAGCGCTGTCGGTGAACGAAGCTTCCAAACTTCCAGAGCAGGCGCCACGTGGTATGGGACGGCCGGGTGGGCTTATGGTAGGCGGTGATGTCGTAGACGGTGGGCTTGTCGTTGATATCGTCGTTGATGTTGTTGTCGTTGCTGTCGTCGTAGTAGTTGTTGTCGTAGTTGGTGTTCTCGTGGTCGTAACAGCAGGGACATTGGCTATGAAAACATAAAAACGTGAAGATGTCTTCTTCTTTTTTTCTGCTCTACATAATGTCCCGACTATTGTTTTTTTTTTAAATCAATCATCCTATAACTGGGTATGATCAGTCAAACTCACATGATACAAAAACCGGGGGAGGGGGGGGGGGTGGTCCACTGATATTACAAGGTAGACACCATGCTTACACACAAAAATGTCTGAAAACAATGTACGCGCGTACTCTGAAAAGGGTATCAAAATCTCAATAATTAGGTGGGTGAAATGATATAGTTTTACAACACCTTGATTTGAAAATACTTGTTTACTCAGATGGGAAAACAATTGCTTAGGGTATTCTGAGATCGAAGAATAATTACTTGTTTGGGGTCGATTTTGAAAGTCCATGTAGGGTAAATTGGGGTTAGTGGCCTCAATCAAGAATAAAATCTGGCAATATACTACCGAGTATCCCACTTATCCCAACGCCATACGTTTGCTTTCGTTTCATACCAAAACTGGGTTACCTGTGCATGAATTGATCAGATAATGTCAAAGTTCGATACCAACCATAAAAGGAGGCCAAAGTTGATTGAATAATACTAATTTAAGGGCAAAAAAATGCTAAATTTATTAATTTATTTCTTGGAGTCACGGAAAAATTGAAAATGTGTTTGTTATCTACGATAAAATGAATGCAAAAATGGAAGTACATGTAAATAGCGAAAATTCAGAGAAAATTATGCAAATTAACGCGAAAATTAGGTAATTATTTACATGGGTGTTCCACTTACCCCAACTGGATCCCCTTTGGGGTAAGTGGGACACGCTTGACTGAATTTGATTTTTAAACACATTTGTAATTATTTTTTTAGGATTTAAATATCAAATTACATACTTTGTTAAATTTTCTGAGGTTTGAATATAAAATTACATATTTCAAACTACTATTTGATGACAAATAATGGATTTTGTACCTAAAATCCCACTTTTTGACTTACATGTAGGTTGATGTAAATAATGGAGAAAAATCCTGAATTTTGCATTGCACTATAAAAACATAAAAATTACAATTCTGTATTATTTTTTTATTTGTTGCAAAATATTATGTTAAAGGCAACAAGTGCTCTATTAAACGTGAACAGCTATGAAAAATAGGTTACTGGCAAGCAAATAAAACCCTGTTCCACTTACCCCACCCACTGTTCCACTTACCCCACGGTTGGGTACAAATTGGGGTAAGTGGGACACTGCCAATTAACTTTTTTTTTATTTGGTAACGTTATGGTATTTGATCACAACATAGTTTAAAAGGTTCATCATGAAACATAGTTTAAATTAAAGGTAATATTTCTCTAAATTATATATACAATATCTTTGCTTTGAGCTCATTTAAGCTTAAGTGTTCCACGAGCATGGTGTTCACCTTATAATGACAGTGCCTCCGCCTCAAACAAAGAAGAATAACGGAACAAAGTAGCAAAACAGGCATCATCAACAAATCAAACAAGATTTTTTTCGAAGAAAAGGATATGATTGAGATCAACAAAAATCTTCTTAGCTTTTCTATGGCATTTGATTAAATGTACTATACAATGACGCAGAATTCCAGGATTGACTAATAATGGTAGTAAACAGTGCTTCTATGAATAAATACCAATTTCTATTTTGTCCAAACAGAGCTATACACGGAATACTCACGTCCGTAAAGACTCTGTATTCCCAGAATGTCATCTTGATCCAGCTGGAAATTGGGCTGGTATCCGCGGTAATACGGGTACATCAGAGCGGACGCCACACGTGAATGGTACAGTCCAAGACTATGTCCAAACTCGTGTGCAGCGACCTGAAACAAGTTAGTGCCTGGAAGGAAAGCAAAGAAAGAGATGAAGATTTGTTTTTATGCATACCAGTAGTTTACACAAATGTACAGGTACTTCGTATTACATCACAAAGAAATGTGATCAAAATATTTGTTTTGAAAAATATGTTGTCTTGGTAGGAGCAAGGTTGAGTGGAGTGTTTGTATTTGAAAAAAAAAAATCAGATGTGTTGTTTAAAGGTATCGTATAACAATGTTTCCAGTTTAAAAAAAAAAATGAACTGAGCTACGCGATTCCCCATGTATACCCTGATAAGATCTCTGATAAGACCTAAAAATGAAGCCCTGAAAAAAATTCAGTTCAAAATGATCATGTGCTTTTAAAAAGTGAGAAATAATTGAGCGACCATTCCAGTCCCCCCCCCCCCACCCCCATCCACCCCATAGACTGATGTGTTGCAGAAGTTTCATCCGCTGGCAGTAGTTCGTGTGCCGATCTGCCGATCATATTTTACGAGTGATAGCATATCTGTCTGAAGTTTTGTGTTTCCTATGGTGTTTATTATTTTGTCCAATCAAACACGATCAGATCGCAAAAGTGTGACAGGTTTTTAGATGAGGCTTCCACAATGGTTTATAGTGTCTACAATGTTTTAGAATTACATTTTGTATTAAATTACATCTTTTACAATGAAAATCAAACAGTGACCTCCGCCGCCCCCTCCCCTCTCCAAAGGGGGAATGGACTGATTTGATAAAATTTAAATCAATCTATCATTTAAAACATTTGATTTTGTGGGGTTTTTACGATAAAACGTGGAGAAAATCATATTTTTACATTTTTCAGGATTTTTTCTTTATCATTTTTAATGTATTTCTTTATTAAATTCATCATCATCATGTGCCATCTTCGACAGGAAGGTTGGCCACCATGTTTCTCCATCTGACACGATTCTCTCCAGCTTTCTTCGCTTCCCCATAGACGCTGTTGAGCTCCATTTTCCAGCCGGTGAATTACTTGACTTTAAATTAGTGATTTAAACGTCTTCATAAATAAATAAATAAAAGCATTTGATTGAAATCCACCAACCCTTACCATGATCAGGAGTTAAGTCAAAATGCTATAAATCAATTACCGTATAAGGTATTAATAGTCCACGTCTCCGAGTCGTCAAAATGTGCGTCTCCGTGTCTGGGTAGAAATGCGTGAGCGAGGACGCCACCCCGACCGTCAAAGGGAATACCGTCACCGTGCTCGCCGCTACCAAACATAATATTGATGTCGGTTTCTTCTCCAGGCCCGACTTCGATGAATGTCAGTGACGTCACATCCGCCCACACCTGGTCAGGGGTTGATTAGGAGGAGGAGGAGCAGGCGGAAGAGGAGGAGGAAGATGAGAAGGAGGAGGAGTATGGATGAGGGGTGGAGGAGGAGAAAGACGAGGAGAAGCAGGAGCAGGAGGAGTGGTTGAAGAGGAGAAAGAAGAGCAGGAGGAGGAAGGGTCGAGGAGGGGAAAGAGGAGCATCAGGAGGAGGAGGGGTGGAGGAGGAGAATGAGCGGGAGGAGGGGTGGAGGTGGAGGAGCAGGAGGAGGAGTGGAGGAGGAGGAAAATGAGGAGGAATGGAGCAGGAGGTCGGGGAGGAAAATGAGCAGGAGGAGGGGTGGAGCAGGAGAGGAGGAGCAGGAGGGATGGAGGACGAGGAGCAGGAGCAGGTGGAAGGGGAGGGGGAGAAGAAAGGGATTGAGGAGGAGAAAGCGGAGCAAGAGTTTGGGTGGAGGGGATAGAGGAGGAGGAGGGGTGGAGGAGGAGGAGGAGGAGGAGGAGGAGGAGGAGGGGTTGTGGAGGAGAAAGAGGAGGAGTCGGAGGAGGAGGAGGGAAAGAGGAGCAGGAGGAGGAGGAGGGGTGGAGGAGGAGGAGATAGAGGCAGATACGGAGGAAAAGGAGGAGGAGCAGGAGGAGGGTGGAGGAGGAGAAAGAGGAGGAGGAGGAGGAGGGGATTGGAAGAGGAGGAGAAGGAGAAGATGTAAAAGTTAGAGTTATGATAAATTATTCTAATAATTTTCAATTATTAGAGATGCATATAAGTAATACCATAAAAATAGTCTATGCGTGTGAAAGTAAATAAACTGGAAATCTGCGAATTTGAAATTAATTAGAAAAAGGTAGGTCTTTAACATGGCCTTGAATTTATAAAAGTCGGTGATGAATCCAATGCTTTGAGGGAAGCTATTCCATATTTTTTTTTATTGCGTACAGCATGTATACCATTTGTTGAGATAGGGCACTCTGACATTATGCATATATTTTTTGTATCTTTATGTTTTTATTTATTTTTCGTCAGTCTGATACATAAATAACAACATGAAAACTTCATATAAAAAACAGAGACGGTTATTATACCTGAAGTGCTCGCTGGATTTCACTCCGGACCACGTCCATTTGCAGATCGGGGGTGAGCTGTCCAAAGCGATAACGAATCTGATTGGTGGGCCACTTCGTGCTGGATGCGCTAAAGGGCAAAACGTCTGGTACACCACATCTAGGCGTGTGGAGCAGCTGTACAGTCGCGTTATCGACGATACCTGTGTTTTGATACATGGCCAAAAGAAAAAAAGACGAAAGTTGTTGACACACTGACTGCAAAAACTGGGGTGTTAAATTTAACACCAAGGGTGTTGCACAATGTGAATACCGGAAAAGTGTTGATTTTTCAACACCCTTGGTGTTAAAGCCAATGCTCGTGGTGTTTGAAATAATTCGTTTGGTGGTTAAATAACACCCGTGGTGTTAAAATTTTACATCACGTCTGGTATCTTTATAGTGCAACACTATTGGTGTCAAATTTAACACCCCAGTTTTTGCAATGCAGCTTTAACCCTAAAAAGGCTGGGGGGGCGGAATCCGCCCCCCCCCCCTAGACGTTTCGCGCAAAATGTCCGCGACGCGCAAAGCAGTTGCCACGGCGTTTCATGACTTTATTCTCTCGAATGTTGCGCACCTTTAGAGACCAAATTTGCGACGTCCGGGTACGCGGTTCCCAAGTTATGTAACATTTTGTACTTGCATGTCACCCCAAAAATCGCTCAAAAACATGATTCTGTGTACATTTCCAATACAAATTGTGTTTTCAGCCAAAATTCATAAA
>JZLH01S0069431.1:36603-46826 GCA_001188425.1 Eucidaris tribuloides
TAGCCTCTTCTCATTGTTTTGAAACTAATAAAGCCCCACATATGCATATTAAATCTGAAAAAGACATGAATAAACGCAAATTTGTGTGGATGGACAAAATGTTACGTAATAACCGTAACATAACTAACCATGTTTTTGATGTTGTAGTTAAACATGAAAAGATTTTTATCAAATAAGTTATATATTAAATGACTTATCAAGACACCACAAACAGCATGAATACCACAGTTTGTTTCAGTTGAAAACAGATTGAGGAAACTTTGAGGACAAAGGCTTGTCATTTTTTTCCATGTCCTCTTTGCGTAATGTAACTAACCTTATTTAAGTTCTTGTTATTTCCCACTGAAACATGTCTCATGATTTTGCTTGATGTTGTTTAGTAGGTGCCAGTCTAGAGAACTGACAGTACCAAAACACAAAAATAATATCAAAGCATATTCATGTAAGAGCCAAATGTTGAGTAAAGTTTGTCATAAAGTGTAACGTAACTAATCATGGAATTGCCCATATAGTGTTTATGCACCCAACCTCCTTTAGAAAATTAACATAAATTTACACTTTGGCAGTAATTGCTCTGTCTTCAGCACTGTCCAGGGAATCAAACACTTTGGGAAGTGGTCATACAAACAAATTCACTGGCTTGCAAATTCAGTCATTTTTTATGTACACTGGATGTGTGTAAATGTAGGTCACAAAGTTCCATTTATACTTATCCTATCCCATACCCCACCACTTGCCCCTTCTTCCATCCCATCCCTGTGTCCTATCCACCACCCCTTCCCATTCTCTCATCCCCCTGTCTCATCCCCTTCACGATCTCCTGCCCCAACTTCTACCCTAGCCCCTGCCCCATCCCCACCCCTCCTCCACCCCATCATCCCTCCCTCCCCCACTCCTTCATCCACCCCTTTCCAACTCCCCCACAATTCAGCAAGTGTAAATCTTCAACACTTCACATATAGGCTCTCCAGAAATTTGTTATGCCCAAAAGATGTTTCGGGGCCACTTGGAAAGTGAATTCTGAAAAGGAATTAATCAGTTGGGTTGTACATGGAGGTGGTAACTAAAAACCAGGGGATGCATACTCTTAGCCAGATTTGCAACTTAAATGCCCAAATTTGATCCGATAGCAACAATCTCGTTTGGGGTGCTTGTGGTACCAGTATATCACTAGATTCGTCAAGTCGTTCCCATGCCGGTAATCTGAAACAAGGGGTCGCAGTTGAACCTCTCCATTCCTGCCCTCTCGCAGTCGTAACTCAATACAGAGATGCCACTTGGAATTTCTGTGTGCTGTAATGGAGTACTTAAATACAAGAAATAGATGCAGATGAACTGCTGTTATTGATGTTTAGAGAAAGGGTAAAATAAAGGTGTACTGTTGTGAAAAAAGAATCTGAATTAGATTGTTTTGCTTTTTCTATCAGAGTATGCGGTAGTTGAATTGTATCAATACTTGTGACAAAGTTTTTGTTTGTTGTTTGTTTACAAATATGTTTGTTTGCTTGTTTGCCAGCCTTTTTGTACTTGGGGTGGGGGGGGGTAGATATAACCATAAAGGATTGATTCCATTAAGAGAAAGACAGGATTAAAATGACAGTGTGAAGATGATCAGGTGATTTTATCTGTGATCTTGGCATGTATAAATTTCCTTAAATTGCACAACATTTTGATAATAGTTTTCAAAACCATGAGTGTTAGCCAATATTATTCATCTAAAAGATGATAACATTATTTTGTTATACATATTGGACAAGATTATGTCATCAGCTTGTGAGCTCTGTACATGTACCAATAACAGCACAACATCTTGCCACTGGCATTGAGGGGTTTTGTGATCATGCTTGTGAATTGAAGCTAATCAAAGAAATAAGCTCAGTGATGATGATGATGATGATGATGATGATGATGATGATGATGATGATACTACTACTACTAATAATATTGATATTAATAACAGCAATAATAACAATATTAACAACTGTAATAATGATAATAATAATAATAATAGTAATAATAATAATTATAATAATGATTATAATAGTAATAATTACAATAATGATAATAGTAATAAATCGTTTATTGAGCACAGTAACTCTGTTTATTCTGCTGTGCTGTAAGAGCTCCATACTATCCCATTTTACAATACTATATAATGTAAATAAATAAACATAAGTTTGTGTGCAAAACTAGTGAGTATTCGCTTTTGATTTAAAGTTCTCTCATCTTGGAAACTTCAAAATGAATAAAGTTACTGCTTTGATTTTATAAAATTAAATTGTATTTTACTGTTATGCACACAACTTGAGCAAACAGTTGATAAGAAGTACATGGCTCAGTGTGTATACATGTATCTCTGAATAGTTAACTTAAAGCACATATTGTTGAACACTATAATTTTATGTATCTTCTTCCTACTGGATCAAATATGATCAGAACCAGAAACCACTGCAAATACACAACATTCACTTTAAACAGGATAAATTATTCTGCCATTATTGGGATAATGTAAACTTTCAATCTAGGTAAAACGTTTTGAGGCAATTTCCATTTTATCATAATAAAGAATGATAGCATGTACGACAACAGTACCGGCAGTCAATCAGAATCTCTCTCAACACTGTAACATATCCCATGAGCTCAAGTAACCCGCCGAGTTATATTGTTTAAAATGAAACAACCACCTGCCGATTCCAATCCTTCTCACCCCGCCGTATTTTTCTCGAAAATCATCGCGGCGCGGCGACCGTGCGTGGGCCATCAAAACATGACGATCATCGCATCCGCATCGCCGCGGAAAAGCGTGTTGGCAATGAGCGCGGGTCAGCTGGAGTGTTTGCACTGGCCCCCGGAGCAAGTGGAAGGAAAATAGCCGGGTCTGTTCCTGGTTATGAGATGAAGATGACCAGAGAAAGGTGATGAGTGTCAACAGTGAATGGAAGAAAGGCACGAGGATCTAAACAGCCATTAGTCATTTTTAAAGATGCAGTGCGGAAGCCAGTGTAAGAGAGTGTTGTTGCTCGTCTCTTCAAGTGGATATCATTTTTTGTGTAAATTGTGCAAAAGTGTTTAATGTCTACTGAAGATGATGTGTTTCAGGTTTTGGTTTTTGGCGTGTAGGGAGATGAATTTTCAATCTAATCATTTGTGTGTCTGTCTGTTTGTTAATCCTTTGCTTGTGAGATTCTAAAATTCCCATGAAGTTAACATATGACACATCCAGTTCCCATAGCAAATGGGTTAATTAATCCCTAAAGCTAACAATGACCACAGTTTTGAAAAAATGTGAGCTACATAATCCTCCATGCTCTATGTCTTTGATAAGGTCTAAAAATGAAGCCCTGAAAAGATTGTATTTCAAAATGATTATTTAGTGCTTTAAAAGAGTGAAAATCTACAGTATCCAGTGTGACTTTCTCCTAACCTTGTCTATTTCCTCCCATAGACAACTGTGATATAGGTCTGACTGATTTATACTTAGCCTGAGCAATAAATGTTTATTTATACATACCATTCCAGTGGCAACATAACTTTCCAAACTTCCATATGCTAGGATGGTTTTTTTGTCCATTTAAGCACAATTAAGTAGCTCAGATATCAAAGTTGGACAGTTTTTTTTTATTTAAGTTCCACAATGTTAGCTTGTGTCTCTAAATTGTGCAAAAGTGTTTAATATCTACTGTAGATTACATGTTGTAGTTTGTGGTTTGTGTTTTGTAGGGAAATGAATTATCAATCAGAATTATTTGTGTGTGGTTTTTTAAGAGAAATCCAGATACAATGCTAAATTTCTCCAAAAAAAAGAGTTTAAAGGGGGGGGGGTCATAAAACTGATATCAGGAAATGACAGCACAATCATTTTACTTTCATGTGGTACATTGTTCATTCATATTCATTCATGGGTGACTGCAAAGCAATCAATTTTGTACAATGTGTCAAAATTGCTTTTGTCCAAGTTTCGAGTTTCAGCATGCATGCAAGACTAATATATTGCCTTGTCGTGGAACCTCCAGATGTCAAATATCACTGTGCAGTGAAAATTACACCAGCCTGGACAAAAACAAGTCTGATATGTTTCACAAAATTGATTACTGAGCAGTCATCCATGACCAAATATGAATAACCAAATGAATATTTTGTCCAGATATCAGGTTTGTATCTTTTTTTTTTCAATTCTGAGAGATTTTGGGTGGAATCTGCATTGCCTTTTTTAATTCACTCTGTATATGAGTGGACTTTTACTCTGTACATATACATACATTTACCTTATTCCCATGTCAGGGCGAAATCCAACAATGTCTTTATTCTCTCACAATATAAAGTTGAAGACTAGACACGAGATATCTTGTTGCTAGACTAATGGGAAATGCTTTGTAAAGCAAAATCAAACTGTCTTCAACGGGCTAAGACACTAAAATCTATGTTAGAGCGAAATATGTACAATAGGAGAAGACAAAAGATTTCCCTGTGATGTAAAATATAGCTGTTTATATTTATTTATATATTTACTTATTCATTTACTTATTTATTTATATATTTACTGTATATCTATAGGAGTACAGATAAATGATTATTGCATCTATACCTATGTTGAGTCTCAAAAATCTCTTTAAGGTGTTCAAGTTGAGGTGCTAGGTTGCAGAGAGAAGATGACAGACCATAAAACCTGTGCTAATTTACTTTGATACGTGGCTAATCAACACCAACGTGCTTAGATATACTCCAATGTATTTGTGTCTTTTCGTCACCGTGCCAGTTGAGTATATATGGACAGTCTTCTCTTTCCCATCCAGGCGTGTGTGTTTTTTCCTCGTACCTTTCAAAATACTCTACGTGATATGTGCAGTCCTATCGATCTTGTCCACATGCCTTGTCCACAGCCTAATGCAGGGGCACTGATTTATGTATTCGTGGAAAGTGTAGGTAGTTCATGCGGATTTGGCCTTTTTCAGAATAATGTCACCTACAACTTGAAAGTTGGATGTGTGAATATTATACTTTGTACTTAAATTGGAACAAACATTGTAATACACTTACTGTCACTGGTGTAGTATATTGTAAGAGGCTGTAATAATTTACTTTCAGAGTAACTACATGTACATGAGATTATCAAACTGCATACATGTAAATTAATTAATTAATTAATTGATTGATTAATAAAGGTTACTTTATATTTATGGTGACAACTTTGCCAGTTTTACTGCATATTCCTCTTTCTCTTGTAAAATACTATGGCTGTGTATATATTTCCTTTATCCCATTTGTTGTACACTTTTGTTATGAGATTTAAAGCCTCTATCAATGTTATCTGAATCTATTTTACAAGTGGAATAATATTTCCAGATATTCTAAAATGTAATGCTGGAAGTACATGTATATCAACATTTGATATCCGAGTCACTATAAATTGCCTGGTTTATATATTCAATGACTTAGCTCTATGGATAATCTATGCAATATAATAATTGATGTCAGGAATGGATAGTCCTGTGCAATTACAATTTTTGATTGGAAATTGCTTTGGTGGTCATTTTTTAAACAATGGTGAACAAAATTGAAATGAAATTGAAATGAGATTGGGAGTTCATATAAATGGAATTTATGGCATTTTTAATAGAATGTTAACTATTGTATACATAGAGACGTGATGAAATTATAAAATATTAATCTGTTAATTATTTGTGTGCAAGAGAGAGAGAAAGAGTATGCAAGAGGTGAATTTTCTTTTTTGTGTTGCTATTTATAGGTTGACATATTCTTTATAGTGATTAGGGATTTGAACATTCAAGTCTACATCCAATACCATCAACTTGATAAAAGCAGCATATCTTTCTTGGGGTGACAAGACATAATTATCTCAAAAACGTTATATGTTTAGGAAAGTCAAAAAACTGGCTGCTGTAAGCACAAATAAACAAATGGGAAAGGCTGTAGTTTTATCTGGGGACAATGCCTCTGTTTTTTGTGATTCGAAACAAAACAAAATCTGGCTTCCTAGCAAGCAATATTATCATACAAACCTCATTTTCACCAGAAACTTGAAGATATGACGGTCTTGTCACCCACAGGGACGATATTGCTACATACGCTAAAAATGGACTGTGATGGTTCAATGCTGCCCAGTTCAGAACAGGCAACAAAGTCAAATCGCATTCACTCGATTTTGAGTGACGGGTATCAGCCCTTTGACAGTTTAAACGATACTTAAGTTTGCCCAAGGATTGGATATCCAACCTAGCGGATAGTACGTGTGTTGACAGAGGACTGGGTGGTAAATTGAATGTTTCCATCGCCATGCACAGGCTAATGTGTTCCACCTCCTCCGCCCCCCCGCCCCTTCCTCCCCCCACCCTGTAACCTTTCACTGTGTCATTGCCTGCTGACAAGCAGATCAGACCATTCAGCCTACACGTGAACATTCCCACTTGCCAGCAAAACATAGAGGGCTTATCATTTTAACAAAATTCCATGATGAGGTGTTTCCAATTCCCTCAGTTCTTTTGTGCATTTGCTGCTCACTCAGCTGCAGGCAGATCTAGGATTTTTTCAAAAACAAGGGTAGGGGAATAGTTTGGGCAGGTTCCTGCTCAAGCCATTTTGTAGGGCTGACACAACCGCTCCTGACCTGCCTCCTCCTCCTCCTCCTCCTCCTCGCTCCTCCCTCCTCCTGCCTCCTGCACTCCTCTTCTCCTCCTCGCTGTGCTCCTCCTCCTCCTCCCCTCCTCGTACTCCTCCTCCTATTCTCTTCTTCTTCTTCTTCTTCTTATTCTTCTCTTCTTCTTCTCTTCTTCTTCTTCTTCTCTTTTCTTCTTCTTCTTTCTTCTTTCGTTCTTCTTCTATCTCTTCTTCTTTCTTCTTCTTCTTTCTTCTTCTTCTTCTTCTTCTTCTTCTTCTTCTCCTTCTTCTCATTCATACCTTTGTCCAGTCTTGGCTTTCTCATTGAATATCATAGCGTTTCATTTTATACTTGAAAAATGGAGGAGGGAGGAAGGATCATATGGTTGTCTTTTTTCTCAGGCCAAGATAAAGGTGAGGGGGTATGGCTGATTTGCATTCCCGCCCCCTTTTTCTCACTAATCTGATGCCCACCTTAATCTGGTTACCTGCTTAATTGCCTATTTATATCCTGACCTCATGGCCGGCCTAGTTTTGTGGCATGCAAGCATGTTTGTCTTTGAGTTGATCATTTATAGGTACGGGGCACACATTTTTATTTTTGTGAATGTTTGAGGACCGTTTTGACTATTTCTGTCGCACATGCAGGTGTGACCCAATCCAACTTTGAATTGCCCTAAGGGTATGGTGACATCTTCACAAATGTTGTATACACAAAACAGTGTACATCACTTTGTGTAACTTGATAGCTTGCTTAACTGGTACAATAATGCATGAAGGAAAGAAAAAGTAAACAAACAGAACTCTATCACATTTATTCATGTTTGTCAACAGTGCGTGCAGCTTTCCTTTGACATTATAAACATCTGAAAGATCCATATTATGTGATGTTGAGAACAGAGTACACGTGAGTTTTAGTGTGTGTTGTGTGTGTGTGTGTGTGTGTGTGTGTGGTGTGTGTGTGTGTGTGTGTGTGTGTGTGTGTGTGTGTGTGATTGGGTGTGTAATGTTATGTGTGTTGGTGTATGTGTATTGGGTGTGTGTGTGTGATGTGTGTGTTGTGTGTGCTATTGGTGTGTGTGTATGTGTGTTGTGTGTATGTGTATTTGGTGTGTGTGTGTGTGTGTTTGTGTGTGTATTGGTGTGTGTATGTGTGTTGGTGTATGTGTATTGGTGTGTGTGTTGTGTGTGGTGTGTGTGTGTGTGTGTGTGTGTGTGTGTGTGTGTGTGTGTGTGTTGGTGTTGTGTGTATTGGTGTGTGTGGGGTGTGTGTGTGTGTGTGTGTTGTGTGTGTTGTGTGTGTGGTGTGTGTGTGTGTGGTGTGTGTGTGTGTTGTGTGTGTGTGTGTGTGTGTGTGTGTGTCGTGTGTTGTTGGTGTGTGTGTGCGGTTTGAATGTGTGTTGTGTGTGTGTGTGTGTGTCGGTTGGTGTGTGTGTGTGTGTGTTTGTGTGTTGTCGGTTGATTGTGATGTTGTTGGTTGATGTGTGTGTGTGTGTCTGTCTTTGGCTGTTTTATCTGTCCTTGTGTCTGTTTGCTTTGGTTTCTGTCAGTCCGCGTGTATCAATCAATTGAGGAACTGAACAATAAGCCAGTGTTAACGTACTGTAAAGTTTTTGTCGATCTGACATATAATTTTCATCAAACAAATTATTAATTTAATCAAAAAACAACATGCAACCGCAAATTGTTAAAATACAAAGTGGTATATTTAAGTAATCAGTGGACAGATGTGATTAATGTACAGTATCAATGGTAGCAATGGAAAGGACCGCATAAAAATTTTATATTTTATTACTTCTTTGAAATGACTTTGCAGGGCACACTACTTTTTCAGCCACAATTAGAGACAGAAACTCATTTCTCACCATATACCTAAATGATACACTGCTTGCAATTTATCTATGCTGTTTAGTACAATTGATTCTTTTTGCGCATAATACCGTAACTAAAAATCATTGATTTACAACTGATCTGTGTGCAGTATGCATGTTATATCTGAGAATTACCAATTCAGACTCCCCGCTTGGCGAGCACATAAGATAAATCATTTGTAAACATTAATTTTCTCAGTTCTAAATTGATCTTCTGTAAATGTCATAGCTCATTGTTTAACGACATTTGTAAAAACCGACTTAAAGACAGTCTTAAGTAGCAGAGATTTAAGGTGGGCAGATTTCAGGACCATTGGCTTTGACAAACCGCATCGGCATCGCAAACACTCCAGAAACATGTCCTCCGTCTGCCAATATGGCATTTCAGCTTGGCTCCAGGAATCATTAGAATAACAACCATGCCAAAACTAGTTGGACTTTCATCTCGTGCGACGGTCGGTGAGAGTCCGTCGAGGTTCGCATGCAATTCTCGCAAGTTTATGAGTACCGATTGTGCAAACAGGACGCAAAGATCGAAAGAGTTTGATTTGATTGTGTGGTTTGCTTACGGTGTGTGGATGCATTGATAGAGGACACTTGACTTGTGTGCGAACATTATGTCATTAGGTAGCAGCAAATGAAAAGCGGATAATGGGATTTTAGCAATATGGCCATCATGCTTCAAAACACTGAATCATACACATCTCAGTATCTAGTTGATTTAAAATTCATACCACAAAGGTTGTGAAAAGTTTTAAAGGCTTAAATTGATGGAATGACTAGCAATGATGAAACTTTTCAACCCATTTAATTCAGATCTAAGATGCGCATTAGCCACATTTATTTGATGATCACTTTAATTTCCTTGTAACTGTTTTTGAACGTTTAGAAATATCAGTTTCTTTTTATGTAGGAAAAAGCTTTTTAAGTGATCACAACATTCACATACTGATTTTGTTATTCATGTTATTTATGTATTAACTATAAATCTAATATTCTTTTTTCTGTATTTAAGTTTCAGTTAGTATTATTTCTTTATTGAAGCATAAGTGTTGGGTCCAGCACTTCAACGGCAGTATTGCCTCCTCCCCCCAAAAAAAAATTGCTATTCATGCTGCGTACCAAAGAATACTAATGCTGTTTTGTTGGATATTGTGAGTGCTAGCCTCAAGATCTGTCGTTGTGAATGGCAAATGTGACAGTGTTTTTTATCTTACATGACGGCTCGGAATACACCTGAGTGTAGGCATGTACAGCTCACATACTTGTTTGTTGTTAATGTAATAATTCTGCCTGGTTGACAGTTTTAAATTATCCTTTACGGCAGACTTCCAACCATACTGAAGCTTGAGGAAAGGATCTGAATTTTTCAGCACATTCCCAACTCTTGTTTTGGTATTATTTCACCTAGTTTTTCTTGATAAGTTTACCTACACATGCCTATCGTGAAATGCTGTTTCCTTTCCTATTTTTAAGGCAAAATCATCGCTATTTTTGCAGTCAGAAAGGTTGGGCGGTCTGCCTAAGATATCTCTTTTTTCTTTTTTCCTGGCCGACAGCCACAAGTTTTAAGTTAAATTAATTTTGCGAAATGAAAGTAAAGTTCTGAAACTGTTCATCTTAGTGTAGATGATAAAATGGCAGTTCATATATCAGTACCTTACATCCTTTAAAAGAAAAAGGCGACAATTAGATTAATCAAGAAAGCACAAAAGGAAATGATCCGTAAAATGAATT